>CAIGQW010053692.1:177054-190867 GCA_903798125.1 Danio choprae | reverse complement strand
AGCATATGTTTTACGCAGCGGATGCCCTTCCAGCTGCAACCCATCACTGGGAAACATCCACACACTCTCATTCACACACATACACTACAGACAAGTTAGCTTACCCAATTCACCTGTACCGCATGTCTTTGGACTGTGGGGGAAACCGGAGCACCCGGAGGAAACCCACGCCAACACGGGGAGAACATGCAAACTCCACACAGAAACGCCAACTGACCCAGCCACTCCGTGCCTGTGCATACTCCGGGGGGGGTTGGGGGATGGGTCTTGGCGCCACAGCACCCGCGAGACCTATATGAGACGGGCCGAGACAAAAGGAGATGGAAAAAACAGGTGGAAAGACAGAGTAGACTGAGAGGGGAGAGAGGCAAAAGAAAAAAAAAAAAAATTCTTGGCTCGGTTCTTCTGACACGCTGTCTCCCGGTCCTCCACCAGCTGAGAGATCGGTGACGTGCTGGGTCCCTGTGGAGGAATCTATCCACCCGCCCGTCTTTTGGCGTCCGTCGTCCTTCAGCGCTTTCCCTTCCGGGGTGAGCCCCGCGTCCCCTGCTCCTCCCCATGCTGGGAGACGGCAGCAGACAGATCCTTACCTCGCCAACCCCTGACCACTCCGGCGCTCTCTGCAGACGGACGGGTTTCTCCCCCACTCGGGTTTACTCCCGAACACTCACCCCTCTCAGCGGCGAGTCCGACTGGACAACGCGTCCCTCCTTCTCCCGGATTTCGGCACCACTGTAATAATGTTCGCGGCCACCTGGCCGCCGGGAAGAAGGAGGCGGAGAACCGACGAATCTTTATAAAATATATTTATTAATAAAAGGGACGGCAGCTCCTCACAGAGACTGCCGTCTAAACCAAAACAAAGGGACGGCAGCTCCTCACGGAGACTGCCGTCTAAAACAAAACATAACTGTCCAGGCCTGGACCTCTCTCAGCTTCCTCTGCCTTTGTTCCTCCTCTTATAGTCCAGAGCTCCTTCCGTGGGATTCGAGGCCGGTGTGCGCTGCACCTGTAAGCACTTTGGGCCTCGGCCTCATTCAGTTCCCACGGCTCTCGGCCCCGCCCCCTCACCACAGGTATGTTCGAAATCAATATATATAGCATCAAACATTAAATGCATACAATTTCTTTTTTTACTTCAGACGAATATGATGCCACTTTCATTGTAGCTCGGTTGTCTTTTTTATTTTAGTATTCCACAGAATAAAGAAACCACACAGGCTTGAAACGACATGAAGCAATGAAGCAAATCATGACAGAAGTCTCATTTTTGCAGTGACCTGACTCTTTAAAGAGGAGAAGCCGACGCTAGATCAAGCGCGAAAGATGTTGACTTTCCATTCAGACGCCTTTAAAGCGAGCGCACAACATATTGCATCATAAAACATCTATTAGATCTATACACGCGGGGTTCTGTTACACTTAATGCATTTTTTATGTGCTCGAGTGCATCTGTGTTGTGCTTATAAGCTCACTTTATTACCTATAAACGGTAAGGAGTGATGTCAGCGGTTAGACTTTACCAGCTATCAATCAATGTGTCTAAATGCAAACCAGCCCCTGTGAATATACCTCATGTCATGTGATTGGATGTCTTCTTAGTAGTACAAAGGGCTCTGGAAAAAAAAAGAAGAGCATCGGAAATGTAGGACACTGTATAAACAGATTAAAATGAACTCCAGAAGTACAATTTCCACCAAATAAACAATGAAAAAACATTCACAATGACTTGTATTATTGCTGTGGCTGTTGTGTTATTCTTGTTCATTTCTGTGGACAGGGTTTGTGAACATGTCAGCGTTAGAGACTCACACTTATTCATAGTCATTACAAATCATACTACTTACAAATATTTGAGTAAAGAAATTTATTCATTCATTCATTTTCATTTCGGCTTAGTCCCTTTATTAATCTGGGGTCGCCACAGCGGAATGAACCGCCAACTTATCCAGTATATGTTTTACGCAGCGGATGCCCTTCCAGCTGCAACCCATCTCTGGGAAACATCCATACACACCCATTCACACTCATACACTACGGACAATTTTAGCTTACCCAATTCCTCTATAGCGCATGTCTTTGGACTTGTGGGGGAAACCGGAGCACCCGGAGGAAACCCAACACGGGGAGAACATGCAAACTCCACACAGAAACGCCAACTGACCCAGCCGAGGCTCGAACCAGCGACCTTCTTGCTGTGAGGCGAACGTGCTATCCACTGCGCCACCGTGAGGCCCTACAGAAATTTATCCAAACTTAAAATGTATTTAATCAATTATTTAATAATTAAATGCATTTATTTTGTGTTTAGACAAACACTTTAAGGTATGTACATATACTGTACAGTACATAATATTTTGAAGCAAGTGTACAAGATCAATTGTAGTTGGGGTTTTTTAATATCTACACTTGCTCTGTCACATTATGTACAGTAGGTCTATCAGCCTGACGCAAAATACAGCCTGGCATGATTACAGTTGAACTGAAGTGCTTACATGACATGAAATTTTATTGTTTTGATGATTTACATTTGTAATTTTCCAAACCTACAGGGTTTTGATTAGTCGACTCTTTAAATAAGGAAATAGATCAACTGTGTGAAAACTTTCCAGGTCCAAAGTTTTCCAAAATTGATCATAAATCCTATATTAAGTCTGTTCATTATACGTCTCTTCAGGAGATTTGAATTTAACCACACAATTAACAGGGATCTTATTTAGCAAATAAAGCAAAAATATAAGAAATTATAGTCATCGTACAATTTTAAATAAACACCCTAAATCAATCCAAAGTCATCTTAAAATATCTCTCTGGCTAATGGGGTACCTCAGAGTTCGGTCCTTGAACCTCTTGATTTTTCAATTTAGACTATTATGTCACTTTGGGCAGTCAAACAATCACAGAATATACCACAGCGACTGTGCAGAGGACACAACCTTACATCTTGATTTCCCTTGTCATTCATACATCCTCAATCTCTTGAGAGATTACCACAAGACTTCAACTAAACCACTTGTTTCCAACCCAGGCTCATTATGAATACGTACCCCTGCATACATTTCTGGACAGTGCAAAATACGTTGCAGGAGGCACGTTTTTTTGCAGTTTGTGTTTTCGCGGATCCACCAGAGGGCGCTGAGTACGCTTTTTCAGATCTCAAATTTCTCTCGCGACTGCCATTTGCGCCTGCTCTTCTCACGTAAATCCACCAGAGGCCGATGTCAACAGACTGACTGACCGATCGATCGACCGACAGATCCACCTGCTTTCTGGAACCGTTCTTCGCTGGACTCGAACCCTGTTGTCGCAGTGAACTCCGCTCCACATCACAAGTCTGCTGACGTATGCAGCAAGCCACTGAGCAAACTGGTATCAGCGGAAAAGCCGTCCACACGGAGGTAAACAGTCAGCTGGTAGCACGAAAAGAAACAGAAGCTGTCTGCGGCATCATACCGCCCCGTAACGCTTGTTTTAAAGATGAACTGCAGCCATGCGTAGCTCTTCACAATAAGCCTGTCTTGCTTTGTTTTTGTTTTGTTTTTTTGCTACAATTCGGTGAAATATGCAAAAGATTATAGTCATCATATAATTTTTATTAAGCACAGCATAAATCAATCCAAAGCCATCTTAAAAGAGCTCTCTGACTAATTGGGTACCACAGGGTTCAGTCCTTGGACCCCTTGAACTCTCTATTTAGATCATTAAGTCTCTGCAGAGGACCTTACATCTTCATTTCCCCTGTCTGTCATCTATCCACAAACTCTTGAGAGATCTTCATGCCTCTTGGACATATTTAAGTGGATATATCATTACCATAAGGCTTGACTCAAACCATTCACCAGGATTCATTTTCCAATGGCATTTTCGTTAACGGCGTTTTCAGTTAAAGTGATATTCACTTGGTCGGTGCCTTTAACTTCTGTAAGCAGGGATAGATGAATACTTATTTATATCCAGATCAATTCAAATGCCAGCTTATGAATTGAAGCAGGGGGTGACATGGTGGCTCAGTGGTTAGCACTGTCGCCTCACAGCAAGAAGGTCGCTGGGTTGAGTCCCGGCTGGTACACTTGGCATTTCTGTGTGGATTTTGCATGTTCTCCTCTCGTTGTTGTGGGTTTCCTCTGGGTGCTCCGGTTTCCCCCACAGTCCAAAGACATGCGCTATAGGGGAATTGAATAAACTAAATTGGCCGTAGTGTATGAGTGTGAATGAGTGTGTATGGATGTTTCCCAGTGCTGGGTTGCAGCTGGAAGGGCATCCGATGTGTAAAACTAAGTTGGCGGTTCATTCCCCTGTGGCGACCCCTGATGAATAAAGGGACTAAGCCGAAGGAAAATGAATGCATGAATAAATTGAAGCATAGGCTGATTGTGAGTTCTGAATTTTGTGAAAGGTTGGAACAGTAGCATTTTGAGTCAAAATCTTCAACACTTCATTACAGGCTAATATTTGAAGGCAATTAATCACCTGTCACTAAGGGATGTAAGGCAGAGTATTTTGCATTAGAGCGTAAGAAATCTTTATTACTCCCAGACTTTGTCTCGCATGGGAAAATCATGGCCAACATTGTACAATGTGAACTCTGCTTAAGTGTTCAAGACAGTGTGTGCTTAGGGGCCATTTATAGGTAGCAGCCACTTGATCCTCTTGAGTCTCACTAATATCGGAAAACGGCCCTCAAAGGGCTGACTTCCTGTGTGCTTGTTGTGGAAGTGATTAGAAAGGGATTTGAGGTAGAAGAGGGTTGTTATCACTCGTTCTGATTTATCACTCTCTGTTGGCGAAGGCTGGCCAAATCTATAAACTCCAGGTGTTTCTGTTGAACCTCTTTAGTACAGAAACATCTAGTCCCTGTTCCATCAGAGGGTTTCTGTATTTAATGTCATGCTATTAAAAATGCACACTTTAAAAAAACTCATTGCATTGTCTACCCCACTGAGATTGAGTGGCTTCTGTTATTTTATGAATTACCCTTTTAACAGCTTTGTTACTTGGGGAATTCGTTGGGATATTTCAATGCAAAAACCCAGGAACAAGTGCCTTTCAATTGATGACCTGCTGACATGGATTGGCTTTAGTTTTCTACAGTTATTTAGAGGTTTAAAGGACAGCGTAAATTGTTTGACTATAAACGTTTCATAATAGTTTGAAGGTTCTACATGCCCTGTCATTAAAGCTATGGAAAAAATATAACAGTTTGATATTTCTTGATATTTGAATATTTGGTTTTATGTTATAATATTTATATACAGTCAAGCCTGAAATTGATCCATGATGCGAATCTCCAATTCCACCACATCCCAAAGGTGCTCTATTAGATCTGCTGACTGTGCAGGCCATTTGAGTACAGTGAACTCATTGTCATGGTCAAGAAACCAGTCTGAGATGATTCGCGCTTTATGACATGGCACGTTATCCTGCTGGAAGTACCCATCAGAAGATGGGTACACTGTGGTCATCAAGGGATGGACATGGTCAGCAACAATACTCAGGTAGGATGTGGCGTTGACACGATGCTCAATTTGTACTAATGGGCCCAAAGTGTGCCAAGAAAATATCCCCCACACCATAACACCACCAGCCTGAACCGTTGATACAAGGCTAGATGGATCCATGCTTTCATGTTGTTGACGTCAAATTCTGACCCGACCATCTGAATGAGCAGCAGAAATCGAGACTCATCAGACCAGGCAACATTTTTCCAATTTTCTATTGTCCAATTTTGGTGAGCCTGTGTGAATTGTAGCCTCAGTTTCCTGTTCTTAGCTGACAGGAGTGTCACCTGGTGTGGTCTTCTGCTGCTGTAGCCCATTCACCTCAAGGTTGGACGTGTTGTGCGCTCAGAGATGCTCTTCTGCATACCTCTGCATACCATACCTTGTACTGAGTGGTTATTTGAGTTACTGTTGTCTTTCTATCATCTCGAACCAGTCTGGCCATTCCCCTCTGACCTCTGGCATCAACAAGACATTTGTTCCCACAGAACTGCCGCTCACTGCATATTTTCTCTTTTTCTGACCATACTCTGTAAACCCTAGAGATGGTTGTGCGTGAAAATCCCAGTAGATCAGCAGTTTCTGAAATACTCAGACCAGCCCGTCTGGCACCAACAACCACGCCACGTTCAAAGTCACTTAAATCACCTTTCTTCCCCATTCTGATGCTCGCTTTGAGCTGCAGCAGATCGTCTTGACTTTGTCTACATGCATTGAGTTGCTGCCATGTGATTGGCTGATTGGAAATTTGCATTAACGAGCAGTTGGACAGGTGTACCTAATAAAGTGGCCGGTGAGTGTATGTATATTCTTAAGTCTGAATGAGAACCCTTTTTCTTTTATGTATTTGGACATGAAAAAAAACAAAACAAAAAACAACCGACGCCATGCAGCAAATCCCTGCATGTGTTTCATTATTAAATTTATATGTTTTGAAGAATTGTGTCCAATGTTTTTATTTTAACAGGATCAACCCAAGGAAACATTCATTTATCCATCTGAGTCACATCCTGAGGATCAGGGAGTTTTAGGACGAAAAACAGCTGGATTTAGTGGGAATTTATAAAAATGTGTGCATAGTGGAAGGATATTTTCTTAGCATGCCAACCTCAACATTTAAAAAACACGGCTCCAGCCTCAACTGGTATTTAACATGACATGCACACACGCCAGTTATATCTGAAATGGGTCAAAAAATGGTTCATTTTCTATGATAACAGTCTCCTGGTCCACCACAAGCCACAGAACAGCCAAACACATGGAGACATCTGAGTCTCCACACAAGTTATACGTAATTTGTCAAAGAATTTTTGGAAAAGGCCCACTATTGTTTCAAAACCTGCTATAATAGTGCCAAATCTGATGTTGATTTTGTCAAGACAGCTATATTAGTGGGAAACAGAAATTGAGATCACAATGACAAAACCACTTTTCCCTTGACTAATGAACGTGTCATTTGGGCGTCACTTTAATGCGTGCACAGCTTTTGAAAATATGTCAAAATATAGAAAAATAGTCAGAAATTGCAGTAGTCAAATCAGTTACTTCTCAAATGCCTACATAAATTGTTCCCATGTCAGCCTAAAGGTGCTCTTAGAAAATCAGTATACCACAGGGTTCAGTCCTTGGACCCCTAGACTTCTTTATTTACACCATTAAGTCACTCAGAACAGTCAAACAATAATAAAACATCTTTTACAACTACTGTGTGGAGGACATTCAACCTTACATCTTCATTTCCCCAGCCTGTCATATGTCCGAACTCTCACGAGGGATCTTCGGATGCCTCGTGGACACGTTTAAGTGGATATATTATTACCGCAAGTTCCTGAAATCCCACTCCCACCACTCAGTACCTCCCCATTTCCATCTTATTTTTAGTCATAGGTCGCCAAGTCAATGTTCAGAAGTGAGTTAAAAACGCTTGATGTCACTTCTCTTTTTCTGCACCACATTATGAAAACTTCCAGGTACTTCTGCTTCATGCCCCATCACGTGAAGAAAAATAAGACCTCTCCTCAACAACTGCGCATTCAGGTCCGGTAATTTCATGGCTAGACTGCCGAGACTTCCTCTTCAATATATTACCAGCGTTTACCATGTCCCCTTTGATCACGGGGTAATGAATGTAATGCAGAACCTGATCTAACTGGTAAAGACTCCATAAAAATGTACCAAGATGTTTCATATGTATAAGACACACTATTTAGCTATTTATAGTACTCAAATTTGAAACAAAATGAAATATAATACAGTCACATACAACTTCAAATGTGGTACAACACACCTTTTCACTCAAGTTTTGATTCAGTCTCCTTGGGGTACTCAGAGCTAGAGGCATTTTATAGTCTTTTTTTCCTCCCTTCGTTTTATGGGGTATCCTGTTTTTTAACCAAACCTCCAATGATTTAGGTGACACGCTTGAAGTAAAAGTTCCTCGGGCCAGAAATCAGCTTGGGTTTTTTATTGTGCCAGCACTTATAAAGCAATAATATAAAGTAGTAAATGAAGTAGAGAGTGAAACATGTTCGGCGGACCTGTTGATACCCTTTAGGCATTTTGAACTGCACATTTTTCCATGCATGGCTCCACTGTTGGTCAGAAAGTCACATTTCCTCGCCAAGGGCCTCATCCAGAGCAATTTGGAAAATGAATAAGGATTGCTGTGGAAGAAAGAGGCAAAAAGGTTGAGAATTTATTGCAGGCAAGGTGACCCGGTTCCAAAATGTTCCTGGAGTAGTTGCTAAGTCCCATACATCATGCGTGCATAATATTTCAAACTGATCGTAACAAAAGGCACAAAGACGTCAGATCACATCCATGCAACATGATCAGTGATTGCTCAATTAGTTTAAAACAAACTTTTGCTTGGTAGTCCAACACTTTCGACCTTTTAATAGAACGCTACTTGTTCTGTTTCAAAAACAGGCCATGCTGGCACCACTGGTCCGAATCCCACTCAGAGCAGGGAGAGTGGAGTTAAGTTTTATTGGTGCCGTGACCCGGATGGGAGTAAGGTTTGAGGTATTGAGTTTAATGGAAGCAAGCTAGTAAGAGCTGTGCAGTAAAATGTTCAATATGGATGTAAAACTATATCACAATAGCCAAGTGTTACAAATTAGGCTAGTTTAATCACTTTTCCACTGCACTGTACGGTTCGGTTCAGCAGGACTTGATTTACTTCAGCTTGGTTCGCATTTCCACTGCAGTTTAGTACTGTGTTAAGTGATTGTTGTGCCACCATGACATCATCATTTACATTATGGGTCATCTCATGGATCTTCTCCTCAGCTACCAAAGAGAGGAACTGTGACGAGGACCTCTTCCTCTGCTTGCAGTGGTATAAAAAAGGCCTAGTCATGTGAACCACAGTGGCTGCTGCTGACTATTTATAGAAGGTTTAGTCTCAAGTCAAGTCACAAATCTAATGATGCTGATAGTGGCGATTCTCTCGGACCAGTTGGTGTTCCATATTCTGTATATGTCACGTATTGGTAATGGTACGGCTCACCTAGAACCTCACCTGAGGTGGTACTAAAAAATTACTATGTACCAGGTAAGGAACGCAGTGGAAAATCCCCCAAAAGTGGAGCCATATCTTTATGTGCTACTTCCAATATAGGCTTTTTCTGAAAACGTAGCCCTATATACATTATGGAATGGCGAATTATGTAGCTAGACGTACGTATGGCATTTCGTCTTTAAAATGAATGCTATGGGGTGGTATGACGCCGTTCCTTTTCACGATTACCAGCTGACCACTTACCTCCATATAGACGGCTTTCCCGCTGTTACCAGTTTGTCCAGTAGCTTGCCATGTACGTCGGAGGACTTGAGACACAGAGCGAAGTTGACTATGACGACAGGGTTCAAGTCTGGTGAAGAGTGGTTCCAGAAATCAGGTAAGACAAAAACAGAAGCCAAAAAATAAAATAAACAATAACAGGGTGGGAATGTGGTGACCAAAAATGGTGTTTGAGTGCACATGTAATGCAATGCCTGTTTCATTCATACTGCAAGCTATAGGGCACTCTTGAGCGCAAGATTAATATATGCATCATCACAAAAGTAAAGACATTCAGCTATTTCTGTAGCTGAATAAAATGAAGATAGACTCCCCTACGCCTTAATCCCTCCAAAGCCGGCACTCTGGAGGGCATAGGGATTCGTAATGGAACACAGCATGCAACATCAAACAACTTCCCTACATAAAGAATCACGGGGGCCCGAAGTGTCCATCAGTTGTACCCTTCAAAATCCTGTATTCCTCCAAAGTGTCCAGTTTCAAGCACTTTGGTTTGGATCAGCACTACAATATGGTGGCCATGATTGTTTCTGCCCTTCAGAGAGATAATTAAGTTGATCAAACATAAAGACAATGTTTTGTAACACACTTGTCAATATATGTTTTATCTGATCCCTATAATCTATCCTGGGTAATTTTATAAGAATGATGTATAATTATAAATCAATGCTAAGTAACCTAGCCTATCTTGCTGTATAGAATACTATAAAATAGTATGATTTCATCCTCATTCTCGGATAAAAAAATAAATAAATACGTGTGACTGATGATATAAAGTAAATCTGGAGTAAAAGTATATCAGTCCTTGATTTGTAAGCAGACTCAAACAGAAGCTACTGCAGAACATGTGTTCATTGAACAATTGTATGTATTTATTGAGCATTGTGCTGAGCTCTCCGGTGAAAGTGTTGTGGAGCATGTCGGAATCAAAGAGAAGATTCTCCACCAAATCTGAACACAAGTGGTCACAAGAGATGCATTTGAACATGTTAATACTAGGTGGAAAAGATAATGCGTCCCGGCTGACTGCTTGTCATCGGATCAGTGGAAATGTACGTCACTCCCAGGTGCATTGTACAAAAAAGTGCTTCTAGCGTAAAGCGTGATCTTCAAGAGTTCAATATTAAAATCTAAACTAAAAACACAAAGTCCTGCACACACACTGTTTCACTGTAAAAAGTGATTAGCTACTTTAAAGAAAAATTAGCAAACCTGTTGCATTAAAAGTGATAAGTTGGCGTAACTGGCGTAAAAAAAAATAGTAAACTTGGAACTGTTAAGATTTTAAAAATAAAAATCACTTAAATCCAACAGGTTCACTAAAACTAATCGCTTTAAAGGCAAGAGGTTTACTCACTTTCTAACGTCAACTAATTAACACTAAAACAGTGTGTAAACCTGTTGCTTTTAAAGCGATTAGTTGAGTTTAAAACAGTGTGTAAACCTGTTGCTTTTAAAGCGATTAGTTGAGTTTAAAACAGTGTGTAAACCTGTTGCTTTTAAAGCGATTAGTTGAGTTTAAAACAGTGAGTAAACCTGTTGCTTTTAAAGCGATTAGTTGAGTTTAAAACAGTGTAAACCTGTTGCTTTTAAAGCGATTAGTTGAGTTTAAAACCGTGTGTAAACCTGTTGCTTTTAAAGCGATCAGTTGAGTTTAAAACAGTGTGTAAACCTGTTGCTTTTAAAGCGATTAGTTGAGTTTAAAACAGTGTGTAAACCTGTTGCTTTTAAAGCGATTAGTTGAGTTTAAAACAGTGTAAACCTGTTGCTTTTAAAGTGATTAGTTGAGTTTAAAACAGTGTGTAAACCTGTTGCTTTTAAAGCGATTAGTTGAGTTTAAAACAGTGTGTAAACCTGTTGCTTTTAAAGCGATTAGTTGAGTTTAAAACAGTGTGTAAACCTGTTGCTTTTAAAGCGATTAGTTGTTGACTTTTTTTTTAAGTGAAGTCAACTAATCAATTGTTATAGTGTGGGCAAAATTCTCGATTTCTAATGTCATGGAAAAGTTCTGATCAAACTTCTTTCACTGCAGTGCATGTTTGAATTTTAATAAAAAACATTGTGAAAATAAACATTGTGTCTATCGAATTTCAGCACCGCGTCACGCTGAGGACGTGGTACATGTTTCATACGATTTATGTACGCTTCTTTTACAAATTGGACATGCAGTAGAGCCATTTGCAGAAGGAACACATGAGCAGCTGGAAGAATTAAATAGGTTCTCTGGCTCCTCTCCAGGCCATTTTTTACTGCCTGTTTTTCATTCGTAGTGTGCTTTGTGTAATGTTTAATGACGCTTTGGATTTTTACTGATCTCGCATTTTCCTCTCCAGGCTAACGAGGGTGAGAGACGGAAATGGGGGTGATAAAAGTGTTTTGCGGTCAAATTACATGTGTGGTTAAAAAGTAAGTGCGTTTATCAGGGTGAATTTATACATCTTCTAAGAACAGAAGCTAGAAAAAAAACAACTATGGTTTTGCTTGGGAAGAGTGTAGGGAATGTTTACCGCGGTGTTGTGAAGCTAATTGGTAATTGTAGCTTTTATAAAGGTTTCTCTTTATACTAGAAATGCTACAAAAGTAGCATACTTGATGCTAAATGCACCAAAAACATCCAATAATGTAAATTATATTTGAACTTAAGTTCCACTTTTTGAGCACAGACCTGAAAATGACATTCGACTTAAATTGTTGCAAATTTTCAACGTTCGGGTGTACAGATTTATTTATTCATTCATTCATTTTCCTTTGGTTAATCCCTTTATTCATCAGGGGTCGCCACAACGGAATGAACCGCCATCATATGTTGGATATGCGGATGCCCTTCCAGCTGCAACTCAGTACTGGGAAACACCCACACAAACTCATACACTATGGCCGATTTAGTTTATTCAATTCACCTATAGCGCATGTCTTTAGACTGTGGGGGAAACCGGAGTACCCGCAGGAAACCCATGCCCACATTGGGAGAACATGCAAACTCCACACAGAAATGCCAACTGAACCAGCCGGGACTCGAACAAGCGACCTTCTTGCTGTGAGGTGACAGTGCTAACCACTGTCGCCCTAGATTTATTTAAAGAAAAAACTCATCACATTGTTTATTTATTCATTCATCTTCTTTTCGGCTTAGTCCCTTTATTAATCTAAGGTCGCCACAGCGGAATGAACCGACAACTTATCCAGCATATGTTTTACGCAGCGGATGCCCTTCCAGCTGCAACCCATCACTGGGAAACATCCATACACACTCATTCACACTCATACAATACAGACAATTTTAGCTTACCCAATTCACCTATAGCACATGTCTTTGGACTGTGGGGGAAACCGGAGCACCCGGAGGAAACCCACGCCAACACGGAGAGAACATGCAAACTCCCACAGAAACGCCAACTGACCCAGCCGGGGCTCGAACCAGCAACCTTCTTGCTGTAAGGCGATCATGCTACCCACTGTGCCACCGTGCTGCCCTCACATTGTTTATAATAAAATATAATATTCCGAATGAAATATTCCAGAACAATATGATACCATTTCAATTTTCAATAGTATGTCATGCACATTTACACGTATAAAAATAATAAAAAAATACACAAACAATATATTGTATTTACAATTACAATTAAACCCGTTTTAGCCTAAAATTTAAAGTAAAAACTGAATCAAATATGTGAACAAGTTATAATCCAAATTTGAAGTTGACATCTCAAACAATTAGATTTCAGTAAAATGTTATTATTTTATTTTTCTGCAGTACCAAACATCACCACCAGTTGTCATCCACTTCCACTAATGACCATATAAGGGCGTCCTCTTTTTCTGGGAATGATTTGAGCAATAGGAACCATATTTTTATTCATATATTTGGCAGTATTTATAAAGTAGACATCAAATTACAAAGTAATATGGGTAGTTTGCTGGTTTTTGTTTTGAATTTAGCCTCTAAAAAACGTAAAATCCTGCATCAAGAAAACAGGAAGTGTGTTATAGTTGGTGGCGAATCACAAACAGAGAAACTTTATTCATTCATTCATTTTCCTTCGGCTTAGTCCCTTTATTCATCAGGGGCCGCCACAGCGGAATGAACCGACAACTTATCCAGCATATGTTTTACACAACGGATGCCATTCCAGTCCCAACTCAGTACTGGGAAACACCCATACACTCTCGCATCACACTCATACACTACAGCCAATTTAGCTCATTCGATTCACCTGTACCGCATGTCTTTGGACTGTGGGGGAAGCCGGAGCACCCGGAGAAAACCCACGGCAACACGGGGAGAACATACAAACTCCACACAGAAACTGACCCAGCCGGGACTCGAACCAGTGATTTTCTTGCTGTGAGGCGACAGTGCTAACCACTGAGCCAGAATCTTTATTTATTTATTTAATTTTTTTCATAATTATTGTATTGTAAACATTGTATAGAATAAATGTTATCTTTTGAGGGTTGAATTGTTTTGTGAGTGAGTGTGTGTGTGTGTGTGTGTGTGTGTGTGTGT
>CAIGQW010053692.1:147366-174508 GCA_903798125.1 Danio choprae | reverse complement strand
CCACCCAAAATCATTTACTCATATTTCACTTGTCTCAAACCTGCTTGAGTTTATTTTTTCTGTTGAACACAAAGGAAGATGTACTGATGAAACTTGACTTTTTTTTGTTCATACTATTGATGCCAATGGCTGATTTTAATTTAATTTTCTATTCTATTCTAACTCTAATTAATTCTTGTAAAACCACTACTAACTAACTAAATAAATTCCCTTAAGGTTTGAGGGTTGGTGAGGTTTTTGGTTTACGGCCCACTAGGCTTTATAAAAAAACATTCTCATCCTAAATTACACATACATCATACAAATGTCTATGAAATTGGCATACTATAAAAAAGGAAAACAAACAGAGGTTTTCTTGAGATCAAGTTGGTTCATTCAACAAACCTCCATTGGAATTAGTAACTGTTGTACATTTAGGCAAATTGCTTCCTAATTTGTAGGAATTCTGATTTATTTACCATATTTTCATATGATTTGTTTTTGCCCCATTTAGAGTTAAGAATAGGTTTAGGGGGAGAGCAATAATCGGTTGGTTGGATGGATGGATGGATGGATGGATGGATGGTTGGTTGGTTGGTTGGTTGGTTGGTTGGTTGGTTGGATGGATGGATGGATGGATGGTTTATTGATTGATTGGTTGGATGATTTGTTGTTTGGTTTAATGACTGATTGATTGGTTGATTGAGTGGTTTATTGATTGGTTGGTTGGTTGGTTGATTGATTGGTTGATTTAATGACTGATTGATTGGTTGATTGAGTGGTTTATTGATTGGTTGGTTGGTTGATTTGTTGATTGGTTCATTGACTGATTAGTTGATTGTTTGAGTGGTTTATTGATTGATTGGAGAACATTCAAGTTGAATTTCAAGAGCTTTTTCAAGACCAACGAAAATAGCTTGCCCATTTCTAAAGGTCAGATAATGCAGACCAAATCTGTTTTGTCCATTCGCCACTTCAATAAGTTACCAAAATTGATAACTTCTTAAAACCAATCCACTTTTAAGGTTGCATTAATAATAAAAAATAATACTGTAAAAAACGCTGGGTTCCACACAATTCATTCATGTTGGCCCAACACAAATCACCCCCCGTCCCCCAAAATCTCAAGAATTGTCTTCTTTCAGCTCATTTTGAATAAGCAGCAAAAATGATCTTTTGAGTGAACAGTTATCGCAACTTAAATAATTACATTTTTCTTTCTGTAAGTCGTGAACTCATTTCGAGGTCTGACTGACTGAAAGAGTCCTGTGCCTCTTATATCTGGCATTTCTGAAGAGTCCTTCTGCTCACAACAGCTTCACAAATGCCAATTGTGATGTTCCCGTCCTGCTCTGAGCTTTTTTAGAAACCCGTTCGGATTGAATTGCAAATCAGGGTTTTATTCAAGAGCACCTGGGTTTTGTTTTTCAGCTGTTGAAGTAGCACTATCGCTCATTGGAGGACTTCTTCGGTTACAGCGGACTGCTTCTCCATCCATTCACTTCCCTAGAACAAAGATGCACCGAAATAAAATATATGTGGAAGACTGCTAGCAATATATTGCTGCTCTCTGGCAAAAAGTGACCCTTCTGTCTGCCAGTATGTAAAAGTGGACGTTAATGAGCACAGGAAGTTCCGGAACAATGACTTTAACAATTAAGAGAGATCAACTCTGATGCCCCACTGATCACACAGGAAAAAGCCTGACTTTGATGGAACAATTTTTACCATGCAGCTCTGCCTACACCGCCACACACACTTAATCCATCCGTGTGTGTGTGTGTGTGTGTGTGTGTGTGTGTGTGTGTGTGTGCGCACGCTCTGTAATCTCACACAGCCAATTATCTCAGCAGGCTTTGAATGTTTGCTTATGAGCTCCAGTAACTCCGCTCTGGATTGCCAAAGTTCTCGGTGCTTTCATTTGAGCCACCATGATTTACCCACTTTACAATGTAAAGAAAGAAACATTTCTCATTATGATGGCTCGACAAAGCCAACGAAATGTTATTTCTTTTGGGTTCTGGGATTGTTTTTTAGGATGCCTAACCTTTGACCAAATCTTTGGACTATTTGTTGAGTGTACCCTCTACAGTTAACCTGGTAATTCGGGCTTTTCTGACTTATGGTGGGCTTTATTATTCTTTCTAATTGATCGGTCTTATGGTTTTCCTGAAGCAAATGTTCAGAAATCCCCCAAATCCCCTTGACTTCCATCTAACATGCCTGTAACTCCTCCAGGAGCTTTCAAGCTACATTTCATAAAACTGCCATTGTATATCTCGTAGTATGGGTTTGTTTCTTTGTATTGACATTTTTATTATCATTTTAAGGGAGAACATGCAAACTCCACACAGAAATGCCAACTGGCCCAGCCGAGGCTCGAACCAGCGACCTTCTTGATGTAAGGCGATCGTGCTACCCACTGCGCCACCGTGAGGCCCTTTGTATTGACATTTTTATTATTATTTTAAGTGCTATCACTTTTATCATTTTAAGGGAGAACATGCAAACTCCACACAGAAATGCCAACTGACCCAGCCGAAGCTCGAACCAGCGACCTTCTTGCTGTGAGGCGATTGTGCTACCCACTACGCCACCGTGAGGCCCTTTGTATTAAGTGCTATCACTTTTATCATTTAGATTTTTTTTTAAACCAAAACTTTAATAAAACAATTTGGAATATCACATATCAAGTTATATCTACACATACAATCATATACATTTTTACTGTATTTAGGGATACTTTGTCTTGACAATATTCACTTAAGAGTCCCACTATACTTATTTTTGACTGTCTCTGCCTCCTGAATCATATTCAACTTCAATTATCACGACATAATTAAGTCTAATTTTCCATCTCTGTTAATGGTTCATAAAGTTTAACAATAATTAACATTTAAGTTTTTACAATTATCATTCCAGTTTATTGAAAACAAGTGAAAATGCTTGTCATGCAATTCAGGAATGAGTCATATTATAAATATGAATATATGCAAAATATATAGAAATATAAATGTAAATATTTTCGTTTTGTATGTTTTTGTATTTTATGTTTGTATTTATATATACATAACAAATATACGCAGTACACACGTTTTACTTTGGATGTGATAAATTGGGACTAAATGTTTGACAGCATTAATTAGTATATCATATTATTTGATTATATTTTGTTATATTAATTTAGTATTTTTCTCACAATTGTTTTTGTTGTTAAGTTTTGCAACACTGAATTAATTCTTACAAGTCTATCTTTGTTTCTTGAAATTAAAATTTTCTTGCATTTACCCTTTCAGACTTAGCCCTGATTCACGGTAACCCCAGAAATCAACCAGAAGGGGTTTTCAGGCATTGTAAAGGTCCAAGATCGTGGGATTCAGGGGATGGAATGGGAAAGGAAGATGGGGTCAGTCCTTCGACCGTATCATCTGATCCTCAGCTCCAAAGCACACCTTAGGCAGGGTTCCCCAGATTAGAAGGGCATCCTTGGTGATTCTAACTCCAGGCAGATACCATTAACTAAGGTCAACAGAGTCATGGTGATTGCTTATTCCAGGGCCAGGATGGAGCAGGTGCTACCCATACTGCAGAACACAGCATCTACACTTTAAATTAGCAGAGAGGTGGTGCTTTCATTTTGAAATCGGTAGGGCAAATCTTAAAGGTAGTAGAGCAAACCTTTCTTCTGGCAGGGATTTACATACCACTGGTCAATTTTAGCAGAAACTTGCTCTTATTTTTGAAGTGCAGGTTGGCGGAATTTAATCAGGTCATTAAGGACACGGGTAGGTCCATTCCATTGGCCAGGTGGTCTCTTTCAAACAATGCCCGATAATATGCGGTGGACCCAGGACATTGGGTCAACACTGGCTGGACTTTTTACAACTCAGATCCGGGGTACAGAGGGAGAATAAGAGGATAGTTAACTTATCTCCTCCTGTCAAATGGGGAGGCCAGCTTGCTGGGCAAGGGGCTATTTTTTGTTCCATCCCATTTAGTAAAGCCAATGAACTGGTTAGTTAGCTAGAGCTAGAGCTAGATCAGTTACACACCAGAGTGCAGAATATTTTTCGCAGAAGGAGTTGATCCCGCTCAGGTGATCCCTTTCTGCAAGAGAACAGATTGGAAACCACTAATCCATGAGCCACCCAACTTGGTGTGGGATTTTGTGAAGACCAACTATGAGGCTCTGCTGGAGGTAACCTAAGTGCCTTGCCTGCCCAATCCCAATTTATCAGAACAGGAGATGGAAGTGCTGGGGACCTTAGAAAGCGGGAGGTTGTGATCAAGCCAACAGATAAAGGGACTGTGATGATAATGAAGGTCATTAGTTGTAAGACGGTGCATTTTACCTTAAATTAAGGGCCCCCATCTTTCAAGAATCAATCCCTTTGATTGAGGAATCAGTGCAGGAGTTACTCCTGCAAGAGTTTTTCCAGCAAAAACAGGCAAAGAATCTTACAGGACAGCAGGACCCAAGACTTAGACAGTTTTTTTTTGCTGCCCAAGATCCATAAGCCAAAACAAAAATGGTATATCACCGCTATGCCACCAGGATGGTCCATTGTGGCAGTGAAAGCTGTAGGGTATCAGAGTAAATTGACTTTCATTTGAATCCCTTGTCCACCAGGCACAAAAGTTTTCTGAGGGATACCTTATGATTTTGATAAGGTCAAAACCCTAGCAATCTCTCCAGAATCGTTCTTGTTCTCATTAGACAAAACGGTGATGTGGAGTTCCAGTGGTCTATGGAGATTCTGAATAATCGCAACAAAGTCCATCAAAAAGACAACGACTAATGCCACTTCAATTGATTTTATGGGCACCACCACTTATAAGGGGCCGGATTTTGCCACTACACAGCATTTGGACTTGATTTCTTTTTCAAGGAGACCAACACGCATGTCTTGTTGTATTGCAA
Organism: Danio choprae; assembly: GCA_903798125.1. Classification (NCBI taxonomy): domain Eukaryota; kingdom Metazoa; phylum Chordata; class Actinopteri; order Cypriniformes; family Danionidae; genus Danio; species Danio choprae. The sequence continues at coordinate 169,608 of CAIGQW010053692.1, read as the reverse complement.
AAGTTTCCATCCCCAACATACGTTTGATGGGATACTGTGGTCGCAGCTTTTCAGGTTCAGAAGGATTTGCACCAGACAGTCAGATGTAAAGGCAGCAGCCAAAATCCTCTTTAATGCCTTCAGCAAGCAGGGATACTCTAGAACAAGGCTAAGACGGTTGTATGGGGAAACCCCAAGAGTTGGGGTCACCAGGAATCCAGTTGCTACAGAGGACACATTGTTGGTACTGGCGATCTTTATGTGCAATCCAGGTTCGGTGAAGCTAATACAGAAAATAAAGTAGAATTATTCAAGGCTCCTGGCACCAACTCAAGACATGACTATCCTGGCTGCCTATAAGCACAACCCAAATCTGGGAGATTTGCTAGTGCACAGCTGTGTTCTTACAGGGAGGGCAATGGAGAGGCCTCTGCCTGGGCCTCAGTTCATCAAATAACATGCCAAGCCGAAGTATTTCTTACAGGGCTAACTGCATTTATGTTCTGAGTGTGGAAAAAGCAATATGTGGGACAGACCAGTAACATTATTAGGAGTCAATGGCATCACCATCAGCCTAATATTTGATTAAACGGGAAGGGGAGGAGACATCAGTATTTTTTAGAGCACTTTCAGATGCATGGAATATGGAAAGTACGAATTAGGGGCATTGACCATAATCCAAGATGGACAGATCAGGAAAAGATGTGGATCACGAAGTTGAATACGGTGTTTGAGGGAGCCAAAGCTGAGATCTTCACTAAAAAGAAGGATGGGCCTGACCCGCCACAGCCCTAACACCCAACCGGCGGAGGGAACTTGTTGCGGTCTAGCCCTACCAGCGGAGGGAACTTGCTTGCAGTCTAGCCAGCCCATGACCCTCCAGAATAGGCTAGACTTCCCAGAAAGGAGGATCAAGATCAAGTATCCCTATTATAAACCTGCGGAACTAAATGATGAAGTGGGGCGGCGTCACTGTAATATTAAAAACCAAACCCTAACCCTGATTTATCTCACATTGTGACTAATTTCACAAATGTAAATTGTCCCTTGTTCTTTAAATGTGCCTTTTGGAAAACAAAATAACTTACAATTGCGTTCTTTAAATCTTGCAGTTGCAAACTTATTTCTAATAATTGTGAATTAAATCATTGTGAATTAAATGTACCATTTTTCAATGCGTTTCACATTCACTTCATACTACAGTTATGAGTTTCTCAAAAGTTTAACTTTCTCACATCTTTCTCTTTTCAGTATTTATTTACAACCCAGGCTCATTCTGAAAACGTACCTCTGGATACATTTTTGGAGACCGCGAAATACGTCTCAGGAGGAACGTTGTTTTGCAGTTTTTGTTTTCTCAAATCCACGAGAGGCCGCTGTGTTGGCTTTTTGAGATCTGAAATTTGTCTTGTGAGTGCCATTCGCGCCTGCTGTTCTCACGTTAACCCACCAGAGGCCGCTGTTGACTGACTGTTTGACTGACCGATCGACTGACCCACCCTCCTCCTTCCCTAAACCCAACCAATTTTATTGATTGACCCGCCCACCCGCTTCCCTAAACCCAACCAACAATTTCAAAAGCAATCCAGAAAAAGAAAAGCCCTCGTCTCATTTTTACCACGTTTTCAGATTTTACCACATTCTCACCCTGTTATTTACTTGTTTATTTTATTGTTTGGCTTCTGTTTTTGTCTTACCTGCTTTCTGGAACCGTTCTTCATCGGACTCGAACCCCGTCGTCGTGGTCAACTCCTCTCTGCGTCTCAAGTCCGCTGATGTACATGGCGAGCTCATGGGACAAATTGGTTACAGCGGGAAAGCCGTTCATACGGAGGTAAGCAGTCAGCTGGTAAACGTAAAGAGGAACAGCGTCATACCGCATACCGTCATAGGAAATGCAGCCATACGTACCTCTGGCCACATAATTCGCAGTCTCCACAAACGTGTATAGGGCTACGCTTTCAGAATGAGCCTGTGTTGTTTATTTGTCACAACTGACCTTAAAATCTAAGTCACTTAAAGAAAACCTCATAGCTGTGATTCTGTATCTCTAACTGTCTATATTTCTGAAAACTGCTCTTTTGTCTGTGTATCTACCAACGTTTTTCTTTTTTTGCCATTTTACAACTTTTGATTTTAATACTCCCCATTCATGTGTTTTATTATTGTTGTTTAGGTGATTAGACTTTCCTATAAAGTCATTTTCTTCTACAGTAGCAACAGAAAATTCTAAAATAATTTACACAGCAGGACAATATGGTTTCTCAGCCCTGTTTTGAGCTGCTAAATGTAGTTTACAATCACATGGCACCAAACTGTATTCAAGAGTTCACACTTAGCTGATGATTGAAAATAAAGCGTATTTGGCATGCTGTCCCGGGAGAGAGGCCTGAGCTCAGAATATCCTTGAGCCCGGGGCTCCCTCCCGGTTGAAGGGCGAGAGGGGAGTTTGAGCTCAGGTAGGTCTCGAGAACTCCCCTGCTGTGAACGTGCTTGAGATATGTCTTAAGGTGTTATTTTTGAGAAGTCAATTTACTTATGGTGAATGTCTTTGGACGGTGGGAGGAAACTGGGAAGCCCGGGGAAAACCCACGCGAGCACGGGGAGAACATGCAAACTCCGCACAGAAACGCCAACTGGCCCGGTGAGGGGCAAAACCGGTGGCGTTCTTGCTGTGAGGCAACAGTGCTAGCCACTGGGCCGCCGTGCCGCCCAGTCAGGAAAAAGAAAGGAGTAGGGGTGGAAGGGGGGATTCTTCAAGACGAAGATGACTAGAGTGAAAAACTCTGGTTATTTATAGTGTGTCTGATTGGTGCTATAAACGAAGCTGATGCGATGCCGGCTGTGTTCAATCCTAAGCACGTGATCCTCTCGAAATTAGTTTATAAATAAACCACACTTAGTAGTTTACATTCACATGACCCCATACTACATATTAGTCCTGACAAAATTACATTTTCTACTGTACCATTTCAGTCAGCAACAATCATCTGAGAAGTCTTCATTTTGACAAAGCAGACCTGCTTTTTGTCTTTTCAGCATCAGCTTGTAATGATGGCGATTACAAAGTCACCTTATATTATGAATAAACACTTGAGACGTTTTCCAATGTCAAATGTGGTTTCCCCCATGTCTAGAACTGTCAAAAAGGTTTATTTGGTTTTTAGTGGGAACTTAATGAAGATCACAGGCCGTGTTGAACAGTTCGCCAGACCTACAAGGATGGTTTCCACCAACACAGACATTAACTGAAGCAAACTATTATGAAATGTCATTCCTAAAAGGTCCATTAAGGTAATTGTTATCACTGTACTTTCCCAGTTGATTCATTATATTAAGAAAAAAATATGTATTATATGTAAAATGTTATGAAATATGAAAGTATTTCATTTAATATGCACCAATTTGCACACATTTCTTTTAAAAAATCTAAATACTGGATTCAGTCAGGTTCAAAATGCTAGTTTTATTTTGATTACATTCATTCATTCCTTTTCTTTTCGGCTTGGTCCCTTTATTAATCTGGGGTCGCCACAGAGGAATGAACCGCCAACTTATCCAGCATATGTTTTACACAGCAGATGCCCTTCCAGCTGCAACTCATCACTGGGAAACATCCATACACACCCATTCACACTCATGCACTACAGACAATTTAGCTTGCCCAATTCACCTGCACCGCACGTCTTTGCACTTGTGGGGGAAACCGGAGCACCCGGAGGAAACCCAACACGGGGAGAACATGCAAACTCCACACAGAGTTTGCGACCTTCTTGCTGTGGGGCGATTGTGCTACCCACTGCGCCACCATGCTGCTCATTTTGATCACATATTAAAGTCAAAGATTTTATCAGAGGTGATTTTATCACTCCATAAAGCAGAGAATATTGTGAATTTATTTTGTATAATACAATTTTGTGTATAATCATGAAAATTATTTATGAACAAATGTAAGAGTAAAAACCTTCAGAATACATATATGAAAAAAATGAGTAGTTTTGTTTATTAAAGAGCTCCTTAAGTGCACGGTAAAACAAATCTGTTAATTAATAGTTTCTGTATTTTGTGATTCGGGCCTCACAGTGGCGCAGTGGGTAGCACGTTCGCCTCACAGCAAGAAGGTCGCTGGTTCGAGCCTCAGCTGGGTCAGTTGGCGTTTCTGTGTGGAGTTTGCATGTTCTCCCCGTGTTGGCGTGGGTTTCCTCCGGGTGCTCCGGTTTCCCCCACAAGTCTAAAGACATGCGGTATAGGTGAATTGGGTAGACTAAATTGTCCGTAGTGTATGAATGTGAATGGGTGTGTATGGATGTTTCCCAGAGATGGGTTGCAGCTGGAAGGGCATCCGCTGCATTAAACATATGCTGGATAAGTTGGCGGTTCATTCCGCTGTGGCGACCCCAGATTAATAAAGGGACTAAGCCGAAATGAAAATAAATGAATGAATGAATTTTGTGATTCACAAATGTTTAACAAAGTGACTTTTATTGACATTTTTAACAGTCTGAAATAATGTATAAGCAATAATTTTGCGATAAATATAAACAATATCTAGAGAAATAAGTCTGTAAAATAACAGAAAATGTACTGGCAGCTTATTACATGGTTTTGTACCATGATATACAACACCAACCCAGACAATATAGCACTTTGACTTTTATTACCATTTTTAATAGTTTACTTTGTCAAACTTTTCAAGGTTAAAAGTTGCTGGAAGAAAGATCAAGCTCCCATAATTCAATTTAAAAGCATAAACAAAGGGGGAAAAACCTTGGAGCCTTTAAAACAAAAAATAAATGAAAAATTGAATCGACACACTCAAACACTTGATACAGTAAGCCTAAAGCAGGACCGTCGCAAGCTTAACTGGCGCTCTAGGCAAATGACGATCGTGCCACCCTCACCGCATTCCAGTCGCCTTTTCGCGGACGAAAGTGAAGAGCGGGTGGAGGGGGATGGGGATCTACATGCCCCTAGCACGATGCCGCCCTGGGCGATCGCCCATATTGCCGATGCCTAAATCCGCCACTGGCCAAAAGCAATACTTTAAGTGTATTTTGGATGTTTTCTTTACATTAGACAAGAACAAAACACTTTCTGAAAAGGCCAAAATCTCAAACGCATGACACAAACTGCTTTAACTTTACTTTTGTAACTTCAAACCAATCGACAAGTCTGTCAGGCAAAGTCATGATTGATCTATTCTGGTTTCTGAAATATTCCAGGTGAAACTATGAGTGTCGAATCAGCAGATGCTTCCGTGCTAGTCATTTTTTTCCATAAGATCTGCTGCTTTCCTGATCAGCAGAAGCGCATGTTAAGCCAAATAGCACACTGGCAATTCACACAAACCCCAAAGCCGTAATGCAGAGAAAAGAGGAATCCGGGGGTTTGTGTTTTGGCTCCTCAAGCATGCCAGTTTTTCTTTATTTTTCTGCAGCCTCTCCAGAGCTGTTGTGGCCCGCTATGGAGAGTCCCAGGAGCGCAGCAGTGTAAAGGTAATACGGACCATCTGACAGCTGTCAAAACAGGCCTGTTAGTGGAGCAATGAGGCCTGTCAACCTGCTGAAAAACCAGTCTGCGGCCTCTCAATTCCTCTCTTTTCCCCCCGACTTACTCACTTTACCCCCAAAATGCCACAAAGCTGAGCGGGTTTCCTCCTCGAGTTGACCTTTCACACTGCGGCCCGATTCATACGACAATACACTCCAGTAAAACATATTTCTCAGAGCCGCAGGCCTGAAAGTGGTGAATGTTTACAGAAGTACTGTAGGAAGTCATTTTTCTATTTGAAAATTTTCTTACAAGGAACATTTTAAAGCAGGATACATATTTCGTTAAACTTTATTTTCAAGGGGTTCTTTTAAATCATAAAGGCTAATTAAATCATCAGGTAATTAGCAGGGATGTTGTTTTGTAATTCATGCACAGAATTTTCATTCATTCATTCATTTTCTTTTCGGCTTAGTCCCTTTATTAATCTGGGGTCGCCACAGCGGAATGAACCGCCAACTTATCCAGCATATGTTTTACGCATATTTTTAACGACCACAGAGTCAGGACCTCAGTTTAACGTCTCATCTGAAAGACGGTGCTCACTGAGCAGTATAGAATCCCCTTCACTATACTGGGGCGTTAGGACTCACACAGACCGCAGGTTGAGCTCCCCCTGCTGGTCTCACTAACACCACTTCCGGCAGCAACCTAGCTTTCCCATGTGGTCTCTCATCCAGGTACTGACCAGGCGCAGCCCTGCTTAGCTTCAGTGGGCGACCATGTGAGAGCTAGCTGCCAGCTAAAAAGGAAAAACAAGATTATTTTACTTACCCCATTGATAGATTGTTTAGCTTCTTTTACTAAAAAAACCTCAATTAATTTTGACCAAAAATGTCTGAAAAGGAGACAGTAACTTTTTTACTTGTCTATACAATGCTTCTTGATTTAAGAATGTTTTAATATTTGGACTAGAAACACGACAAAAACTCCAAGTAAAAAAAAGCAGTGTAGATCAGTTATTTTATTTATTCTTCTCTTCAAAGAATCCAAGCTAAAGCCAAGTATTGCAGTCACGCCAAATATATTCACTCCGTCATAATCCAGTGTATAAAGAGTTCATGGATTTATGAAATACAGCTGCAGCGCTCCAGTAAATATCTCCAGGACAAAAAAAAGGGCAGCATCAATGCAAGTGTGCTCTGTCTTTTCTCATGTCAAATTAAAAACATTCCTCTAATAATCTTTCCCTTCCTGATTATTAAACCTTTGGCTTACATCGCAGACACCAGAGAGAGAAAGAGATGCGATTGTTTCCACTGAACACGACATTATTTCACGTACACCTGCGTTTAATACAAAGTGTATTCTGTTTCACTGTATTACGGCCCGACTGCGCTCTCTTTTGCGAAATGTGCATTCATTTGGTTCGCATTACCTCTTTTATTTGATTTTTTTGGAGGGGTTTAATTGATAGTAGAGAAGAGAAATGTCAGGAAACGATGTGGAAAGTAATGTTACTGCACACGAACGTACTGTGTTACCCAATAATAGCCGGTAAAAGCAGTTTTGGTGGTCTTCGGGATTAATATTTTTAGATCAATTTACTGATTTCATTGTGGGCGGGACCTCAAAAAAATTAAAGCATGTGATTGACAAAGTACACTACCTGACAAAAGTCTTGTAGCCTATTCAAGTTTTAGGAACAACAAATAATAACTTGACTTCTAGTTGATCATTTGGTATCAGAAGTGGCGTATATGAAAGACGAAGGCCTCTAGATTACGCTTATTTGAGCAAAATAAAATATGATCATGCCTTCATTTTTAATTAGGACAGTAAGGTCTGACTTTGCTTAGACAAAAGTCTTGTCACTTAACAGTAATAATGTACAGTATAGAATATAAAGTCATGCTGCAGTGGAGAAACAATGAATATTGTGTATGACTCACATGAGGTTGGAGGACTGCATCCACACATCTCTGCAATGACTCAAATCACTTATTAATAAAGTCATCTGGAATGGCAGAGAAAGTGTTACTGCAGGACTCCCAGAGTTCATCAAGAGTCTTTGGATTCATCTTCAATGCCTCCTCCTTCATCTTACCCCAGACATGCTCAATAATGTTCATGTCTGGTGACTGGGCTGGCCAATCCTGGAGCACCTTGACCTTCTTTGCTTTCAGGAACTTTGACGTGGAGGCTGAAGTACGAGGAGCGCTATCCTGCTGAAAAATATGCCCTCTCCTGTGGTTTGTAATGTAATGTAATGTAATGAGCAGCACAAATGCCTTGATACCTCAGGCTGTTGATGTTGCCATCCACTCTGCCGATCTTGCGCACATGCAGTGGCATAGTGGATGGGCCCGCACCGCGCGGGGGCCCCCCCGAAATATTGTTAGATGCCCACCAGTCCCCAACCCCATCGAACGTCTAAGTGCTAATTGTGTATTTATGTTTCTATTTCTTGCAATTGCAAGTTTTCAGCCCATAACTCTGACTTTTCTAACTCAAAATTGAATGATATTAAGTCAGAATTGCAGGAGATAAGACCTTGATCTCTGCTCCGACAATGTTTTATGTTGAAAAGTTGGGCTGTGATGTAACAAAATGGACTTTTATTGACTTCTTAGTTGTTTGAAACACTATTTTGTTATTGCATTGCAATAACAGTGCTCAGGATATGAGCAAGTCCATGCAAATGTCAACCTTTCCATGAAAAAAAAGAAAAGAACTTTCACCAAAATAGCAAAACCCTTTCTTGTTTTGCTTTTTGTGTAGGCTTGTATTTGACAGTACTGTAAAAATATTCAAAATGTCTCTGTCGGTGTTTTCAAACAATCATATTTGATTTACCAAAGTCACACAAGTGCCACTTTCACATCTGTCACACCCACAACAAAGCCTTTTCCTCATAAATGCAAACATGTCAAATAAAATCAAATCAATCTTTTTTGTTCTACAATGAGCCAACTCTGATCCTTTTGATTAGCATCATTTCTTTTGGGTTGTGCAGTTTAGATCGCAGAATTTCTACAAAGTATGCTCTATACTGTAAACCCAGTAACTGTTGGTTTATTTCCCTCATTTCAAGAGTTCACACTTAGCTGATGATTGGTTATAAAGCTTGTTTGGCAAGCTGTCCCGGGAGAGAGCCCTGAGCTCATAGATCCTAGAGGGGAGTTTGAGCTCGGGTAGATCTGGAGAACTCCCCTGCTGTAGTAGCTAATGAACAGATAGTGATTGCTCTTGAGATGTCTACTTACTAGGAGCATGTCTATGATGCCGATTTGGATTAGTCAATTAACTTAAGTTGCATGTTTGTGGACGGTGGGAGGAAACCGGGGAACCCGGCGGAAACCCACGTGAGCACTGGGAGAACGTGTAAACTCCACACAGAAACGTCGGCTGGCTTGGTAAGGACTAGAACCAGTGACGTTCTTGCTGTGTGGCAACAGTGCTAACCACTGGGCCACCGTGCCACCCATCTAGGAAAGGAGGAGTAGGGGTGGAAGGGGGGATTCTTCAAAACGAAGATGGCTGTGATATGAAACTGAGGGTATTTATAGTGGCTTAGGAATCGTCTGATTGGTGAATCATGAATTGGATAATGCGGGACCAGCCGCAGCAATCATAAGCACGTGATCCTCTCCAAATTAGTTTATAAATAAACTTCACTTAAAATCAAAAAAATTACAGATTGATATTTTTCTGATCCCGTAACTCTGTGGTTAGTAGTTTTGGAAAATATAAACAGATGTTTTAATATAATGTTAACATATATACTTTCTCTGTGAGTTTATGTTTAGAGTTTTTCTGCAAACGTCACATCCATAACGCTGGAATTGCTCATAAATGTGTAGGCTACACCGCTCACAAATCTATCTTTTAAATGAATATTTTCTACGGTGGCGCAGTGGGTAGCACGATCGCCACACAGAAAGAAGGTCACTGGTTCGAGCCTCGGCTGGGTCAGTTGGCGTTTCTGTGTGGAGTTTGCATGTTCTCCCCGTGTTTGCGTGGGTTTCCTCCGGGTGCTCCGGTTCCCCCCTCACAAGTCCAAACACATGCGCTATGGGTGAATTGGGTAAGCTAAATTGTCAGTAGTGTATTTGTGTGAATGAGAGTGTGTGGATGTTTCCCAGTGATGGGTTGCAGCTGGAAGGGCATCCGCTGCGTAAAACATATGCTGGATAAGTTGGCGGTTCATTCCGCTGTGGCGACCCCAGATTAATAAAGGGACTAAGCCGAAAAGAAAATGAATAAATGAATGAATGTTTTATTCAAATGCAGCAATATGACCCATATTCACTGAGAAATGGGTAAAAATATTACTTTCATGAACCATAAATAAACATAAAAAAGTGAACTGATATGTTTGACTGTAAAGTCATTTACTGTACATGGGAGAAACATCATGTCAGCTTTCGTCTGCACATACATTCAGTGTGTAAAAACACTATTTTGACACGTTGCACTTTGCTATGGAGTGTTGAAATATGAAGCTCTCGGGCTTGAGTGAAATTGCTGTGTTTGGACACATTTGACGACGCATGTTCTGGATCCCGTTCGGTAAGTTGTTACTTTCCCTCCTAAACTGTCACTTTTCCACTACAGGGCATAACAAAAATTATCCCTGCGCTTACACTCCAGCTCCTGATGTCTGGCTGAAAATAGAGCTTAATGTCAGAGGACGAGCTGCTGAGATGCGCCGTCGATATGTAGGAAGAAAGCAGAGTCATAAATGCGCATCGAATCATTAACTGGAGCTCAGGGCTGAGGGAGGATACAAACAGAAATAGACCATGAGCTCGGATTGAGGAAATAACAGTCATGAGCACAAGTCGGTAAAGTCTAGAAGGGATACAGCTGTGGATGCTCACATCAATATAGCATCATTTTTGTGACACTGTGCAACAGTAATTAATATTTTTACATTACTTATAAAATGGGCAGCACGGTGGCGCAGTGGGTAGCACAATCGCCTCACAGCAAGAAGGTCGCTGGTTCGAGCCCCGGCTGGGTCAGTTGGCGTTTCTGTGAGGAGTTTGCATGTTCTCCCTGTGTTGGCGTGGGTTTCCTCCGGGTGCTCCGGTTTCCCCCACTAGCCCAAAGACATGCGGTACAGGTGAACTGGGTAAGCTAAATTGTCCGTAGTGTATGAGTGTGAATAGGTGTGTGTGGATGTTTCCCAGTGATGGGTTGCAGCTGGAAGGCCATCCGCTGTGTAAAACATATGCTGGATAAGTTGGCGGTTCATTCCGCTGTGGCGACCCCAGATTAATAAAGGGACTAAGCCAAAAAGAAAATAAATGAATGAATGAATACTTAAAAATACATAAAATAGTATTTTAATAATGTCTACCCCCTCGCCAGCCCTAAACCTATGCCTCACAGTAATAATATGAATAATACTCAGTATAATTATTGTTCTTACATTACTGTGGTGGTTGGGTTTAGTGTTGGGGTAGGGGTAGATTTTAATAAAATACAATTAACGGTTAATTTAAGAGATAATATCAATTAGCTGTATCCCTTCTAGTCTGTCCGCTGTAGCTGCATCCCTCTTCTGTAAGTGTGTTTCAGCAGGGATCACAGCAGCTGCGTGGCCATTTGTTTGGAGGTCACTAATAAAACGGATGTCAGGCTGTCATGTTTAATGGTGAAGAGAAATCAACCATCCAGAGAATAGTGACAGCAAGTTCAAGAGACTTTAAACTGGTACAGGGTTCATACACATTTTTACTACTAATAAAAATACTTTCTGACATTTTCTTGACCTAATGTTTCATGTAATGTCTACGTACATGAGGTAAGTAAGAAAAACAATGCACGTTCAAGTTTAATACAGCATATCGTAAAACACACAACTATCTATTTAGTTTGAATGTATTTTTGTATTTATGTAAAAATTATTTCAAGATCATTTCAAGACTATTAGATAATGCTTGACAATATTAGCAGGTTTGGCATGCTGTCCCGGGAGAGAACCCTGAGCTTGGAGATAGATGAGCCCAAGACTCCCGCCTGGTCAATGAGCATTAAGAGGGATACGAGATCAGGTAGTTCTTCAGAGCTCCCCTGATTCGTTTGGCCAACTCCTTGATTGATAAGACAGTTCTATAGGAATAGGCCGCCTACCGCACTAGTGCAAGCACTTAGAGAAGCTCAGTATTAGGTGCTTGTGACTGTTATTTATTTAATTCACTTGTGTCTTTAAGCTGTCTTTAAGCTGTGGGAGGAAACCGGATTACCCAGGGAAAACCCATGCGAACACAGGGAGAACATGCAAACTCTGCAGGGGGGGGGGGGTTGGAGTCTTCCAAAACGAAGATAGGGAGTAAAGTTAGGCTAGATATTTATGTTAAATGTGGAATAATCTGATTGGCTGGCTAATGATTACCAATAGGGATCAGCTGCGGTCCATCATATCACGTGCTCCTCTCGAAATTAGTTTGTGAAACTTCTAGATAATGCACCAAAACAGCACTAATAACTTGAAAGTATGTGTTTGACAACTAATCTATATTCAAGTACACAGATATTTGTTAAATACATTTCCACGACGTTGTGGGTTTTTTTTTTGTTTTACCAAAACTTTTCCAGGCCTGAAAATGCCATGTCAAAAGGTTTTCCATGACCTGCTGGCACCAAACAGGAGGTCAATCGCTCTTATAAGGCCCTGGTTTACTTCAAACACATCCATCCAAAACTAAATTCGTTTCGGCAGGTAAAAAAACGCTCACCAAAGCGAATATTTGGGGGGATTGCATTTTGACTCCAAAACACCTTTGAGCTGCCATTGGTCCATTGCGTTAGGACAATCGGTGGGTGTGTTTTGGAGCTCCGCCTTCTTTGGCATGCGTTTACTTCCGCCCTTGATTAATTTCTCCATCCACAGAGGTCAGACATGAGAACAACAACAACAACAACAAACTGGAGTTAAGTAACAGATCTGTTTTTTACGGAGCAGAGGATTCTTCTCTCACAAAATAATTCATGATTTCTTCTGCGGCCCAGTACCAATTGATCCACTGTACCGGTCTGCAGCCTGGTGGTTGAGGACCACTGCTATAGGTGAATTGGGTAAACAAAATTGCCCGTAGTGTTCTTCTTCTCTGTTTTCTACGGAGCAGAGGATTCTTCTCTCACAGCTGCCATAGGCCAATTTCACAAGAACCGGAAGCCCGTCGCCGCTGAGTAAATTTACTTCCTCTACAGTGACAACTAACGCTTTTTATGCCGAGGAAACATGGAAAGATTCTTCACAACATCTCTCTCCACTCTGCCGCAAATTAAGTTTGAGGACATCAGTCGAATTGTTGCAGAAAATTCTTCAACTACAGGGTCGAGACTGAAGAAGAGTTACAAATTCTTTGTTGAAGAATTTATTCATGGATATCAGGGTAAGTTTTGAATCAGCTACTATCGCTAGCATATCGTTAACGTTAGCATGTTTTAATAAAGTTACGGTTTTTCTAAATATGTTATATGATATATGTTGATTACAGATATGTTGACCTATTTTCACTGTTTATGCATGCTTTGTCAAATGTAGTCGACAGCACGGTGGTGGTCAGAGCTAGATGCTACCGGTCAATGAGGAAAAACGAGGAACCCCACACACTGGAGGTTATATGTAATCTGCCGGTTGGCTTATGATGCAGATTAGCTATCATTGTTCTGATAGAAAGTTCAATTATTTTTTAACATAACTGCTGTTGCAGTTTTTAAGTGTTCTGGTGTAATATACTTCGCTTCTGTGGTTGCAGGCTAATTGCAGGTTTTCCACTGTTGTCATTTTTGCGGTGTTAACACTAGAACTACCGAGACGGTAATTTTAACAGCTTCTAATGTTTGCAATTGAATAATTTTGTTGAATTAAAACACACATTTATTGTTCTAAGACTTTCATTAAATATGAGACCGGTCAGAATGACTGCTCTGGTCATTCTAGTAGTTATACAGTTCTGGTAGTTCCAGTGTTAATACAACAGCACTTTTTCAGTGTTTAATATTGTTCCTGACTCGTAGTTTTAAAGTACATTTTGTTTTGTTTTTACAGATGTTTTTGGAGTCTCGTGGAGAGCCTAGTATCTATCTATGGTTTAAACATTGCTGCATTAGGGTTAATTCACACAAATTATATTACTAATTACTCGCCTTGTTACTCACACCTGTGAACTAACCCTTTAAAATTGTAACCATGATAGATAGAGATAGAGATAGATGTATATGTGTATATATATGTATGTATATGTGTAACTAATTTTATATTGTTTTACAACTATCTATTTTTAAAGTACTGTTGTAATTGTAAACTTTCATAATGTATCACTTCAATTTTACAATTCTGTATTAATTTTGAAATCTAACAATGAAATGTGTAAAATAAAAACTGGACAACAGAACAACTGTATGATGTATGTTTATTTTGACCAATAACAATTATTAAAAAAACGAAGTATTTTCAATTTAAACTGTCCTTGTTATTTTTTTGTTCAATAAAAGTAACAAACGTCGGCCCTTCATCTCTTCTAATAGCATATACCCACTTTTGTCTTTGATGGTCATTTGTTGGAAAATCGTGAACTCAAATACGGTGGTTTTTGTTTCGAATTGCTGCACTTAGGTACACAGCAGAACGCCTTGGTCCTCGACTGTGCTGCCATTGTTTTTACCGGAAGGAACTTTACCCAGGGGCGGCCATAACCGGAAGTAACGAACGCGGAAGTGTGAAATTGGCCTATTGTTGTTGTGTTTAGGAGTAGAGCAGTACACATGAGGAACGTGGCGGATGTACAACTCGGCCTCCTGCAGTGCTGGAGTGTCGGAATGTTTGAACACAGTATAGCGTCACTCAGCCTTTTACAATTTCGTTTTGCTCTCAAAGGAAAAAAAAGTTTGTTTTTCCATTTGGTTTGAAGTATGTCAGGGCCTTTAGTGTTAAACCAGCCTGATCTCAGAAGGAAACGGAACTATTGTGTATATTGTCATAAAAGTGGATAATTCGTAAAAATTCATTCATTTTCCTTATTCACTTATTTATCAGGGGTCGCCACAGCGGAATGTACCGCCAACTATTCCAGCATATGTTTTATGCAGCGGATGCCCTTCCAGCCACAACCCAGTACTGGGAAACACCCATACACCCATTCACACACACACTCAGACACTACGGCCAATTTTGTTTAACCAATTCACCTATAGCAGTGGTCCTCAACCACCAGGCTGCAGACCAGTACAGTGGATCAATTGGTACTGGGCCGCACAAGAAATCATGAATTATTTCCGTTTTATTTATTATCTGAGTCTAAATGATCTTTTATTTGGAAAAATGGCCATATTCTCTCACTTAAATCTCAGTCACTCAAGCGCCCAAATTTAACCCACAAGCAGCAAAATGAGTAAGAAACAGACGCCTTTGGAAAGTGTCTTTGTTAAGGGGAAAAGGCCCAGTGAAGGACCCGCGAACTGCCAAGGAACAAATCAGGTGAATCCACCATGTCTGTCCAAGAAGATCAACTGCTGGAGATCACAAATGATGGCGGCCTTTTAGGGGCCGTTCGCATATTGCGTCTTTTCTAGAGTTCGCGCAAGTTATTTCCCACGGAGGTGCGCACAAGCGGCATGACGCGTTCACGCCTTCCACACGCACGCAGTTGAATGAATGCCACAAGCTCAACCGCGAGTCACGTGACAAGAACTGACCGATCAGCTTTATACTTTATATAAAATAAACACGTTTACTCAAAGACTTTTTCATTTATTCATGTGTGACAGTGAAAATGCCAATGCAATATATGGTGCGATGTCTTTCTTTCAAAGATCGTCACATTCAGATGATCGGTCACCATTTGACTGATCTAGCTGAGATGAATATTCCTCCTTAAAGGGGTAGTTCACCAAAAAAAATTAATTCTGTCGTAATTTACTCATCTTTTACCTGTTATCAAACCTTCATGAGATTCGTTTTTCTGTTGACACACAAATGAAGATATGAATAATGGTTGTAACCAATAGTCATTGACTAGCATAGAATGTTTATATTGTCTACTACTGGCTTCATTAATCAAAATATCTTCTTTTGTGTACAACAGAAAATCAAAGAAACTCAGGAAGGTTTGCAATCACTTCAGCATAAGTAAAAAATAGGTCAGTTGAATATATATATATATATATATATAAATATATATACCTACAGGAAAAAAACATGGAATTTAATTTCATTTATTCCAAAATGATTAATGCTGGTCATCCTCAGATTATACATTCTTACTTGTCATTTCAAACCATATAAAATAGCTGGAAAACATCAAGTTTTCCTAATGATTCCCCAGATCCAACTCTACCTGGATTCCAAACACAGACTTTTAGCAGGTTTCAAGCCTTAATTAGAGGATAAACCCCCAATAATTAGCAATCTGTCAGTCTGCGGTGTGGAAAACATGAGCGTTGAGATGCTCTGAAATGAAGCGTGTTTCAGAAGCACGTGTCACATCCATTAGCAGGAGTCTCTAATGCCGCTCTTCTGGTCGCGAGCGTTTGGAGGGAGATGCCGTTGGTTTTGGCCCGTGTTTTTGGGCACTGAAGGGGGATTGAGCATTTCTGCATCCCACCGTTACCTGGCGAGAGCGTCTGGAAAGCCAGCTTGAGTTTGGTCGACCTGGCCAACATAAACAGGTGCTGCTTCAGACGCTCTGTCGTTAGATGGTCCCTCGCCACTCGCCAATTTAATTCACTTCATTCAGACACTCGTAAACAGACATTGCTGCCTATTTATAAAGAGATGTTCTCTGCTGGACTGCTTTGATGGATGTTAAATAGACTAGGTAAACAGTGCTGGTCAGCATACAATTCATAGCCATTTTTATTTTTGGAAAATAGCAAGAAACGTTAGGCTGTCCATTAGTGTTTTTGCTGTCATTTGTAATGAAAAATTGACTAGAATATTAAATTAAGGGCCAGATTATCTGCCTCCTGTGCAGTGAAAACCTCTTTTGATTTACTAAAGACACGGAGTGAAACATTAGCTCTGCTGAGATGTGGACAAAGGTGGTTTAGCATCTGAGCTTATCGCATATGCATTTGCAGGAGTTTCCCTTTCAGAATCTAAATGTATTTTATTTTTCATTCATTCACGTGACAGTGGAAATGCACACGTCACGTCAACAAATCAAATATGAATATGTGGTATGATGTATTTCCCTC
The DNA here is from genome assembly GCA_903798125.1 of Danio choprae. Taxonomy (NCBI): domain Eukaryota; kingdom Metazoa; phylum Chordata; class Actinopteri; order Cypriniformes; family Danionidae; genus Danio; species Danio choprae. The sequence continues at coordinate 152,928 of CAIGQW010053692.1, read as the reverse complement.
GAAAAGTGCGATAGGGTGTCAAATTCAGATGTACAGTCACCATTACGCTGTGTTCACACCGGACGCGTGAACATCGAGTTTATTCACGCATCAAATTCACTTCACAATAGATGCGGATTCGCGTCATCGGCAGGGCTTCTGTCTGCCCCGTGACTCTAGCTTCATTGCTAAATGGCCAACGTGGATTTTAATGAGAGAGTAGCTGTGTTTATGTGCTTTAGGAAGGCTGATAAACAGTGTATATTCATTCAGCCACTAGATCCTTTCACAGGCTTACAGCGGTTCTTCAGACTCAGCCCAGCCCAGTTTGATGAACTGTTGTCCGGTGTCGGCAAGATGATTTCCCCTCGGGACACCAACAACAGGTATTTATTCATTCATTCATTTTCATTTCGGCTTAGTCCCTTTATTAATCTGGGGTCACCACAGCGGAATGAACCGCCAACTTATTCAGCATATGTTTTACGCAGCGGATGCCCTTCCAGCTGCAACCCATCACTGGGAAACATCCACACACACTCATTCACACACATACACTACGGACAAGTTAGCTTACCCAATTCACCTATACCGCATGTCTTTGGACTTGTGGGGGAAACCGGAGCACCCGGAGGAAACCCACGCCAACACGGGGAGAACATGCAAACTCCACACAGAAACGCCAACTGACCCAGCCGAGGCTCGAACCAGCGACCTTCTATCCACAGCTCCACCGTGAGGCCACCAACAACAGGTACTACGTCATAATCACAACGCAGCACGAATGTCCGCTGGAGTTCAGATTTTTCAACTCGCGCTGCTTCAATTATCGGCTGAAAATGCCATTTTTAGATATTGGCCAAAAAAATAAATTGTAGCAAAATGCCAATCCTTACAGTGGCTCATATTTTAGACAGAGGTACGAACTGTAGTTTGCCGAATGACTAAAAAGTGATCAGTATGATGGTGAAAAACTGTACATTTCTGGTCAAAGCATCCTTCTGCAATCTTATACCAAAAACGGAAATAAGGGCAGCATTAATAGCTACAAATGTGGGAGAGCCTTGCTATTATATGATCGTATTGTATTGCCATATGGAGCAATTAGGTGTTCAATTTAATCAAAAGTTATCAGTGTTGCCAGATTGGGCGGTTTCGAACTGGATTGTGTGGTTAAAAAATGGCATAGGCGGGTTGACAAAATTTGGGCGGTTTTGAACCGTAACTTTTATATGCAACTTATTCAACAAAACAAAACTGTGTGCTCCTACTCCATTCAGTTAGTAGTGACCAGTGACCAGTGACATTTATTAATCTGGGGTCGCCACAGCGGAATGAACCGCCAACTTATCCAGCATATGTTTTATGCAGCCTAGTTTAATATTGATTTAAATAAAATAAAATATTAATCTAATATTGTGGGTGGTTTGTTTGTGCGTTTTGGCGGGTTTTGGACAGCTTTTGGACTGGAAAAATTAGCTATATCTGGCAACACTGAAAGTAATTCACAAATACTTGAAAATGGAATGATTTAGACAGTAACTTGCTATGGTTACAACTGAATTAGTTACAAAATAACTGTATTAAAATGATAAAACATGAAATGATAAAAACATATGATATGAATTGTACCCAGCTTAAATGTAATTAAAGTTACCTAAGAGAGAGACACAGAACAAAGAGTAGTCCTCAAGGAGAGCCTGACAGCAGTAGAGCCAGAGAAGAAAGGCTCCAGAGCAGGAAAAGAGCACCATCTATTTAGTATCTTTCATAACCATGTGACCAAAGCCCAAATACTGAGACATACAAACTGACCAATCAATATGTGAGCACATCATAAAACCCCCAAGGTACACACACATCTTAGCCAGTCCCTGATATTATCAGAATCTGTATGGGTCTTTTTGGGGAAAAAGACATGCTTTGTAATAAAAACAATTGCATATGATCGTTTATGATAATTATAAAATATGTATATATAAAATAATAAAAATTCTAATATATATATATATATATATAGATATAATTCTTTCACCGACAAAAAAACCTATGCTGCACCACACTGCCAAAAGAAAAGCAAAGTCTGCAAATAACACACACACACACACACAGGACATTTCTATGTAGTATACTTGTTCCTGCTGCTTGCAATAGCTCTACTGTGTTGTCATGACAACTCTCAACTTGGTCACGGTCAATAAAAATGTGTTTCTTTATTGGCTTATGTATGTACAGTTGAAGTCAGGATTATTAGCCCCCCTGAATTATTAGCCCCCGTTTATTTTTTCCAATTTCTGTCTAACGGAGAGCAGATTTTTTTCAACACATTTCTAAACATAATAGTTTCAATAACTCATTTCTAATAACTGATTTCTTTTATCTTTGCCATGATGACAGCTCATAATATTTGACTAGATATTTTTCAAGATACTAGTATTCAGCCTAAAGTGACATTTAAAGGCTTAACTAGGTTAATTTGGGTAACTAGGCAGGTTAGGGTAATTAGGCAAGTCATTGTATAACAGTGGTTTGTTCTGTAGAATATCTAAAAAATATTGCTTAAAGGGGCTAATAATATTGACCTTAAAATGTTTTAAAAAAAAATAAAAACTGATTTTATTCTAGCCGAAATAAAGCAAATAAGACTTTCTCCAGAAGAACAAATATTATCAGACATACTGTGAAAATTTCCTCACTCTGTTAAACATCATTTGAGAAATATTTAAAGAAGAAAAAAATTTCAAAGGGGGTTTCAAGAGTTCACACTTAGCTGATGATTGGTTATAAAGCTTGTTTGGCATGCTGACCCGGGAGAGAGCCCTGAGCTCATAGATCCTCGAGCCCGGAGCTCCCTCCCGTTTGCAAGGCGAGAGGGGAGTTTGAGCTCAGGTAGATCTGGAGAACTCCCCTGCTGTAGTAGCTAATGAACAGATAGTGATCGCTCTTGAGATGACTACTTACTAGGAGCATGTCTATGATGCCGATTTGGATTAGTCAATTAACTTAAGTTGCATGTTTTTGGACGGTGGGAGGAAACCGGGGAACCCGGTGGAAACCCACGTGAGCACGGGGAGAACGTGTAAACTCCACACAGAAACGTCGGCTGGCTTGGTGAGGACTAGAACCAGTGACGTTTTTGCTGTGAAGCAACAGTGCTAACCACTGGGCCACCGTGCCACCCATCTAGAAAAGGAGGAGTAGGGGTGGAAGGGGGGATTCTTCAAACCGAAGATGGCTGTGATATGAAACTGAAGGTATTTATAGTGGCTTAGGAATCGTCTGATTGGTGAATCATGAATTGGATAATGCGGGACCAGCCGCAGCAATCATCTCCAAATTAGTTTATAAATAAACTTCACTTAATAATTCTGATTTCAACTGTATGTATGTATGTAGTATACATTTTCTTACACAAAAGTCTTACAAAATTACTTTACAGCAAGGCTGTCCAAACTTCAAACGAATATCTATACATATAAAAAGTGACACTTCTAGATTTCAGAATACTAGGGGTGCATCTGAATGTGCATTCAGGGTTTAAAAAAATTAAAAAATATTTATGCAGAGTTTGGCTCGAACTTGCTTCAATTCACACCTGCCAGGAAGTTTCTAGTTTGACTAGTCAGAGCTTCATTAGCTGGTTCATGTGTGTTTAAATTGGGGGTGAAGCTAAACTCTGCACGACACCGGCCCTCCAAGACTGATTTTTGGCCCAGAATTTTCAGATTTTCACATTGATAATGGTAGGCTGCAATTTCAAGCTATGATGAATGATACGCAATCAAACGTGGCCCGAGACGTTTTCGGCAGGATTTGAAATAAAAAATAAGGGTGAAAAATGTTTGTTGGCTACAGTAAGCTACAGTAAGACTTAGACAAAATGACAAAAACGAAAAGCCTTAGATACAAACAGTGGCTTCATTAGCATGTAATTTTGTTGATGAAAAAAGGCAAGAGTAAATGTTAATATAAAAAAAAAAACGAATTAACATAATATTTTGCTGCTACATTGTGCAGTTCAATTATTAAAAGACAAATCAGAGTATTTTGCCATCTAATAAATGAGTTTTCAGTCACATTACTGGTGCAGCAGACCTGTCAATTCAATAGACAACAATATTTTTTTGACAAAATGAACACATGCATATAGTCATCCAGACGGGAGGTAGCAGTAATTTGAAGTCCAGACTAAGCACTATGTGTGTGGTGAGCAGGTTTTAATACCTCTAGAATGAGTCGGCACTAGCTATTCATGATCCAGCTTCAATAAGGGGCGGAGTAAGCCGCAGCTCATTTGCATTTAAAGAGACATGCACCAAAAACTGTCACCGTGGTGTTTTTAACAGGATAGAAAGGGTGTTTATTGCTAAAAATGTAACCAAAAACTCATTGAACAATTTCAATGCCCCTATAAAACTAAATAATGCACGACCCATATTTTTCTCTTGGTAGATTACATGCGATCAGGTATCACTCAGACAGAATCAAACTAATACTGTTCTTAAACTGAAGTACAGTAGTTTTGCCTTCATTGCAGCTGTCAATCAGTCTCCATTCAGCATCCATTTTGATTCTCTATTCTTTACAACAATCACTGCAGTAAAATGCTCTTCTAGATCATTCAAGAGTCCTATCATTAGACTTAAATAATGGAAAAAAGTCTCAGGCCTGCATGAAATTACTTTATATTTCTGGAGTTCATTGGTGTTTCTAAATCTTGTTGCCAGCGGGTGTCTGTTAGATGGCAACACAAGGAGAAAAAAAAACTAACTGGAAAGGTTGATGAAAGATTATTCATAGGCTATTTGTCTCTGTCTGATCTATCACAGTTTGATGGACTGTCAAATAAAATCAATATCACATTCACGATCAAGCTCGGGCACTAAAAATGAAGGAAAACAGCACTTTTGCTTGTGCCATTTAACTGAACCTATATCTTAGGGACATTTTTCTTAAAAATATTAAACTTAAAGACTCTCACTAGACCTATTTTAGATTTTTTTGTCTCCTGAATCATACATCCAACTTCAATTATCACTACGTAATTGAGTATCACTTTCATTTTGTGTATGTGTGTTTACTAAGTTATATAAACACCTGCATAAAACATCTATTTTCTGTATTATGTGTGTTTTCGGTTATAAAAAAAATGTGTCTGTCACTACGTTCTGGTCAACTCTGTTACATCTTTAATGCACTGATTGAAAAAGCAGGTGACTTACTCAAAATGATGTCACTTCCTCTGGCAGGAAACTGTCGAAGGCATTAAGGCTTTTCGTTATTCTTCTCTCATTCATTTGTGCAAAATCTTTAAGATGCGCCAATAGTGGATTAATTATATGTCAGCTCTGTTACTGTGTTATTTCAGTGAATTTCTTATTCATGTTTTAACAACAATAACATGATGAGCATATTTAAAATTGTGTTTTAGACAGGCCATGCAGTATCTGATTTGAGGTTAGCATCTTGAGCTAAAGCACAAAATGGTGGGAAAAAAAAATGTAAACGCTGTTACATTTAACTCTGTTACTGCCGGCTGTTACTGTCGACTCTGTTATTGTCAACTCTGTTACTGTTTTGTTA
>CAIGQW010053692.1:125039-142266 GCA_903798125.1 Danio choprae | reverse complement strand
CTTTTTACAATATAGATTGTGTCAATATATAACACTATATATAACACTGTTCTATTGTGTTTTGTATATATTAATGATACAATCTTACACATTGTGACTAACTACAACCTTTGGCTGTGCTTAATCTGAAATAAATATTTATGGAAAGCACTCGAGTGAGTAAATAGTCAGTCATTTTAATTTTTGAGGTGAACTATCCCTTTAAGGTGCATTTTCATAAATCCAGTCAGCAACTTATGACTGTATATGAGTGTCTGAATAGTCATGAGATATGTACACTTTCAGTAACTAGCAAGCTGGCATTTTTTATTGCAGTTAAACTAAACTACAGATTTGAAAACGTCATGTTAATATCATTTACGAAACCTTCTCAGCATTTTGAATTACTGCTGTGCTTTTCACATAGAAATATTCCGCCGCATGTCTTCAGCAGTGACACAGAAAGCTTACACAGATATATGTGTGTGATTACCAGAAGATTTACCAAAGGGGAAAGAAATCCTCCCCCAGAAGGTTGGTATTTAGTGTATGTGTGTGTGTGGAGAGAGAGAGACAGAGAGAAAGAGAGAGTGTTTGTGTGTCTTTCTCCTCTGGGAGTGAGGGAAATTGCGGTGTGCTCACTATGGGAATGGGTTTGCATTTTTAGCTGAGAGAAATTTAAATTCCTGGATAAATTGCCTGTGGAAAAAATGAATGAAACAGCATCATGTAAATCCCAACACTTAAAAGTCGTTGCATCACACTTCTCCCGGGTCCATACATTGCGCAAAGCAGCAAATGCATTTAACCCTTGTGTACTGTTCAATTTGACTACCCTTTTGTTATGTTCGGGGCTGTTTTTGCCCCATTTTACCTCTGCTGAGTGTGCGCGCACCTCGCGAAACGGACGAGGCTTTTATACTTGACGCATTCGCCGTTGATATATTCTTTTAAACGAGAAGGGGGCGGTCAAAAGAGACCGATCGTAAAATCAGACGGATAAACACAGAAGTAGGAAGATTTCGAAACTAGGTCATATCATTAATATCATTCAAGATTTTTAAATCCAACTTTGCTGCGTCACTTGCTTTTGTTCATTTCTCGGACCGTTCTAGCTATTTAGGTTCATCGACATATGAATGACAACAGAACATGGGTTACTCTACAAATATATAATTTTATTATGGCAAGAATAAAAGCCTAAAAAATAACACTACACGTACAAAGTCATTCACAAAGTGTTACCTTATGGTTATTACTTATTTTTAAACGGTTTATACATTTATTTTAGATCATGAATACATTCATTCATTCATTTTCATTTCGGCTTAGTCCCTTTATTAATCTGGGGTCGCCACAGCGGAATGAACCACCAACTTATCCAGCATATGTTTTACGCAGCGGATGCACTTCCAGCTGCAACCCATCTCTGGGAAAGATCATGAATACATACATGAAGTAAATAACGTCTAACAGTTTTCTCGTGGCCAATGACAGTAGTTGTTATATCTATCTACATACGAATCCTTGCACAAAAATGACAATCGTGCAAGTCATGCATCCATGAAAAAGCAAATATATATTATGGTCTAGGGGCCTCACGGTGGCGCAGTGGGTAGCACGTTCGCCTCACAGCAAGAAGGTCGCTGGTTCGAGCCTCGGCTGGGTCAGTTGGCGTTTCTGTGTGGAGTTTGCATGTTCTCCCCGTGTTGGCGTGGGTTTCCTCCGGGTGCTCCGGTTTCCCCCACAAGTCCAAAGACATGCGGTATAGGGGAATTGGGTAAGCTAAATTGTCCATAGTATATGAATGTGAATGGGTGTGGATGGATGTTTCCCAGGGATGGGTTGCAGCTGGAAGGGCATCCGCTGCGTAAAACATATGCTGGATAAGTTGGCGGTTCATTCCGCTGTGGCGACCCCAGATTAATAAAGGGACTAAGCCGAAATGAAAATGAATGAATGAATATTATGGTCTACAGTGTGTTATATTTACCAGGCCTATGTGTGTGACATAATACATACTAATATACAAACATTTCTGTCTGGTGATTAAAAACAGGAGAAAAAATACTGTTTTACCTTGGTAAATAATAAAAATAAATGAATTAAAAAACAAGCACAAGCATACTGACTGATTTAGCCCACTCCACAATTCACACATTACTGTCTGCCTAGTTTGTGTCCTCTACTTACATGCTAAAAAGGCAATAATGATCCAACATTTCTGACCATTATCACCCAGAAAAAAGGGATCAGTATATTGTAAGCCGATAGCTTCAAATATTCTTATATACAGTGCTCAGCATATACGAGTACACCCCGCACAAATCTCTCATTTAGATGAATATCTTCTATAGGTGCACCCAAAGCGATCCTCCGAGGTGAAGTCACGTTCGCCGTGTGCACTCAATCGAACTAGCGAATGCGTCAAGTATAAATCCTTAGTGCGCAAAGGTTCTCTCTTACACTCTCACACACACTATACTCCATATAGAGTTTTTTTTTTGCACTGCAACTGATGATCAACGGTAAAAATGTAAATGTTACCTCTTCCCAACAGGGAAAACCAGCAACAATCAACAATGCATGATTATATGCTGTCATGGCTTTGCAATCAAAAAAATGTCATTATAATGGAAGTCAATGGGGCAAAAACAGCCCCCAACATAATGAAAGGGTAGTCAATCTGCCCAGAGCGTATTGTTGAATTTTGGAAAAATTCCAAAGTATTTTCCCAAAATATGTGTCAAAATAAGATTTGTCACCATAAATCATCCCACTCGCTGAAACACAGAGAAAGTTGTGGCCAAATTAAGACTCAAAATCACCTCAGAGTGGACGAAAGCATCCCCGACAGCACACAAGGGTTAAATAGAGACAGGAAAGGAAAGATTGCCATGTGATTTGATTCCAGATATATCTGTATAGTTGAGTTTGACAAAGGAGAGAGGAAAAAAAAAGAAGTTCAATTCTGGTCAATCTCTGGCGCTGGGCCACGGCTCCATTGATTGCAATTCGAGCAGTTAACATAAATTAACACCAGTCACGAAGCGAAACCAATCCGTTCCTGGGAAACTCAACCCAAGTCTAAAATAAACGTCCAGATTCATTCCAGTAATGCAGAAATTGAGTTCATTCATTTAGTTTCAGTTGAACATTGACCCCTGCTAAACTAAACTTCTCTTTCTTGAGTCTTGATATGAATAATGCAGGACAAACACATCGACTATTAGCCCTTAAATAAAGTCTTAATGAAGATCTCCAGTGAGAGCTGGTTTTATGTGTTGCTTCTGTGGGCGTCGGGACAGCGGGGGTCTCTGTATCGGACCATCCGTCATATTGTCAGGGCAGTGGCGTCAAGTGCCAGCAAGTGTGACATTCCTCGGTGCACTAGACCACCAGAACGGGAGCGCGCTTTACACACACACTGTCCTGACCCCGGACACACATCTGGAGGGGAAGACGATATGGTATGTACACCCCCTCTTTACCGAGCGTATCACTCCTTCCCAACCCCCTTGCCAAATGTATGGGAGCTTGAACGTTGTCGGGTCTAAAAGGCGAGGAGAGAATTAATAACTATTTGTATTGTTATTCATAAATACGTTCCTGTTCCCACTTGGGATTAACATGTCTTGACATGCGTCTCGGGTGACAACTTGTTTTTCTGAGACCAATCCTCTCATTTCACCACGTTTTTCATCACTTTTGCGAGAGTGCGGAGTGTGACGAGTGCTATTGGACCAACAAACATGCATTCATTTACTTTGTTACTTTGTTAATAATTGTTTTTTCAACTTAATTTATTATATTTTTTCTGCAAAAAAAAATAAAATATGGCAACTTAGTGAAGTTTATTTATAAACTAGTTTGGAGAGGCTCACGTGCTTATGATTGCTGCGGCTGGTCCCGCATTATCCAATTCATGATTCACCAATCAGACGATTCCTAAGCCACTATAAATACCTTAAGTTCCATATCACGGCCATCTTCATTTTGAAGAATCCCCCCTTCCACCCCTAGTCCTCCTTTCCTAGATGGGTGGCACGGTGGCTCAGTGGTTAGCACTGTTGCATCACAGCAAGAACGTCACTGGTTCTAGTCCTTACCAAGCCAGTCGACGTTTCTGTGTGGAGTTTACACGTTCTCCCCGTGCTCACGTGGGTTTCCACCGGGTTCCCCGGTTTCCTCCCACCATCCAAAAACATGCAACTTAAGTTAATTGACTAATCCAAATCGGCATTATAGACATGCTCCTAGTAAGTAGTCATCTCAAGAGCAATCACTATCTGTTCATTAGCTACTACAGCAGGGGAGTTCTCCAGATCTACCTGAGCTCAAACTCCCCTCTCGCCTTGCAAACGGGAGGGAGCCCCGGGCTCGAGGATCTATGAGCTCAGGGCTCTCTCCCGGGACAGCATGCCAAACAAGCTTTATAACCAATCAAGTGGGAGAAACCGGAGGACCTGGAGGAAACCCACACCAACATGGAGAGAGCATGCAAACTCCACACATAAACGCCAACTGACCCAGCCAGGGCTCGAACCAGCGACCTTCTTGCTGTGAGGCAACAGTGCTAACCACTGAGCCACCGTGTCACCATGTTTAGATCATCTATTTTACAATGCTTTTGATACGGGCGCATTCAATCACATTTAAAAGCAACAATTGCTTATACTTAATTAATTATTTATATAATAATAAGAGCCTAAAACTGTCTGAATAATGCAAACTGCAGAATAAATGATGACAGAGTCTTACAAAAACTCACATTAACTATATTAAAGACTTTTCTCTAAAAACAATGTAGTTTTGCTCAAACTTGTGATGAACACATGAATGTGAAGGCAGTGATCTTTAAATTAAAATAAAATATTTAATTTTTTTAATGCTATTTGGTATCCTTTTTTACTTCTCTGTTACACCGTGTCCTTACAACACGACACAACTCCAGCAACGAGCAATTTATCTGTCTGCACCAAACGTGACGCGGCAGAAGCATTTAAATACCAGCCACTGCACTCCCAACAAAACGCTAAAGGCTTTTAATCGAATACATATTAAACCTTGTTTACATTATTACTAGGCTAGTGAGTGACTGATGTTGTTGGTTTGCACTGAGTCTCAGTCTGACTTTTATTTTCAAACCTTTATTTCATTTTCAGGATCTGAGGTGAACTATCTGCTGCTGCTTTCAGTAGAATGGCAATAAATGCCACGTAGAATGGTATTTAAATTCCCATTGGGAGCATTTAACACTGAATAAAGCCCATAATCAGTACCTGAGGCGATCATTGTCACAGTAGTTCTTGCTGTTGCTCTGCCATGAAGTCACAGAAATAAAAAGGATTTCTAAAATATAATTCAAGAGTTCACACTTAGCTGATGATTGAAAATAAAGCGTATTTGGCATGTTGTCCCGGGAGAGAGGCCTGAGCTCAGAATATCCTCGAGCCCGGGGCTCCCTCCCGTTTGAAGGGCGAGAGAGGAGTTTGAGCTCAGGTAGGTCTCGAGAACTTCCCTGCTGTGAACGTGCTTGAGATATGTCTTAAGATGTTATTTTTGAGAAGTCAATTTACTTATGGTGAATGTCTTTGGACGGTGGGAGGAAACCGGGAAGCCCGGGGAAAACCCACGTGAGCACGGGGAGAACATGCAAACTCCGCACAGAAACGCCGACTGGCCCGGTGAGGGGCAAAACCGGTGGTGTTCTTGCTGTGAGACAACAGTGCTAGCCACTGGGCCGCCGTGCCACCCAGTCAGGAAAAAGGAAGGAGTAGGGGTGGAAGGGGGGATTCTTCAAGACGAAGATGACTAAAGTGAAAAACTCTGGTTATTTATAGTGTGTCTGATTGGTGCAATAAACGAAGCTGATGCGATGCCGGCTGTGTTCAATCCTAAGCACGTGATCCTCTCGAAATTAGTTTATAAATAAACCGCACTTTGTGTGTGTTGTCGTTGTCGTCCTTTTAACACGGCAAAGATATCCTTTATCACGCGTTACAGCATCGTGTTGGATTTTGTCAGGACACAGTGTTATACTGTAAAAATGTTTCCATATTTAACGATTTACTTTTTTTCTGTTTATTTATGGTTATGAATTGAATTGTGGATCTCAGCTCTGTAGACTTTGAATGAAAATTCAACTCCGCAGCTTAACGAAGTGACTTTTATTGACATTTTATCAGTTTGAAACAATATATTGAATGAGAAAAAATATATAGGGAAACGTTTGCAAAATAAAGTAGTGGTGGTTGATTACCAGGTTTTTTGTACTATGATGTACAACACCAACACAGACATTAAATCCCTTCAAATTACTACAAATGTCAATAAAAGTCACTTTTTCAAACTTCTCAACATCAAAACTTGTTGGAGACAAAAAAATAAAAATAAAATTACTAAAAAAGAAAACATGAATCAAAAGAAAATATGTAAAACTGCTAATTTACAATTATTTTTTGCAGTGTATGATTTAATTGGTGGGTAAGATTTGTCCAAGTACAATGTCATGCTGGATTAACATCTATGTTGATCCTGGAACATAATTTTTGTTCGAAAATGTAATCCATTGCTATTCCCTACACCTAAGCCCAACCATAACTGTAAATTATTCCCAAAATCAGATGGGAATAATAGTTGGATAACATAATCCTAACTGTATGCCTAAACTTGGCGTAAACTGTAAATGTGTCCCTTAATTCTGATTGGCTGATTGGAATGTTGTTCCAGGATCAACATAGATGTCGATTCATGTCGAAACACGTCCTACTTGGTGAAACCACAATAACTGATTTGATTGGTTGCATCAACTGCCGAGGAGGGGTGATAAAGGGCCAAATTCCTTCGATTTCTCCTGGGAATATGAAGAGTGGGAATACTTGTTAACATTATGAGGTATTGATCAACTCGAGTGGATCGCAAGGCCACCCAGGCTTGGCCATTACTCACATAGACAAGACAGACTGTAGTGTCCTTTTCTCACAGTGTGCTTTACTGCATGTGCTTATTCAAGATGGCTACATCAGCACTTCAGTGTTGAGAGATGAATAAAGGATCCACCATTTCCCCAATTGTTATATGTGAGGACTGTGTTGTTTTGGTTGTGTGTTTTTGTGACTTCAGCGCACCTGATAATCATCATCGCTTTTATTTAAACACAGTGCGAGAGTTCGTTAAGGCCGCTGTTCCCTTATTGTTTGGGCAGTTGGCCAGAGCTGTGCTCCATTTTGTGGCTTTATGTTTTGTTTTGCATTCATGCACTAACACTGACAACATTTACTGAATTCATTCATTTGCCTTTCACACTGGTTGAACCCGATACTGACGTTTTGATTGTTATTTTCAATTGCGTTCGAATAGATATTATGTTTGACTTTATTTCGACGTGTCGTCTCTTAATTGGATTAGTTACATCTTTGAGCCAGGTGTAACATATAGGTGGTTGACAAACAGGCTTAAATATATGTATGTAGTTTGAGTCTGACTGTCAGTGTTCGTCCGTGTCTTCCTTTGTTTTCGTCATGTGTTTTCTTTGTATTGTCTTTCCCGTCACCATCAGTGTCAATCTGTTCCACCTGTGTTCATCCCTTGTGTGTGATTAGTCTAATCATCCCCTATCCATTTATACCCTTTCGTCTGTGTCCATTGTTGTCCGGTATTCTGATTCGTATGGTTCTGTTCCTGTGTCGTCCTGTCTTCCCGCATCCAATATCTGTTCCCCGTAAGTGTTCAATAAATCTGTTTTGTAATGTACTTCGTTCTCAGTCTCGTTGTGTCACCATCTGCCAACCAGGCGTTACACTGACGTTTGGGAAAATATAAGGGGTCACTAACTTTATACTTTTTTTTTTTTTTGATGATGATGATTCATTCATTCATTTTCTTTTCGGCTTAGTCCCTTTATTATTTTGGGGTCGCCACAGCGGAATGAACCCCCAACTTATCCAGCATATGTTTTACGCAGCGGATGCCCTTCCAGCTGCAAGCCATAACTGGGAAACATCCACACACACTCACTAAAGACAATTTAGCCTACCCAATTTACCTATAGCGCATGTCTTTGGACTTGTGGGGGAAACCGGAGCACCCGGAGGAAACCCACGCCAACACGGGGAGAACATGCAAACTCCACACAGAAATGCCAACTGACCCAGCCGAGGCTCGAACCAGCGACCTTCTTGCTGAGAGGCGATTGTGCTACCCACTGCACCACCGTAGGCCCATGATGATGATGACCTGTACCATAAAAATGTCCAATGGTGTGACATAGCAAAAAATGATTTAGAAAAAATCATAATAATACACAAATAGTGTAAGATTAATTCACCTTCATTGATGGACACTCATCTTTATATAGTGCTATTTATTTGATATGAGACTAGGATTATTAGTGTTACACCATCCTCTGGTTTTTAGTGGCAAAATGTATCATTGTCCTATGTTTTTTGAAATATATGAATGAGGAAAATGATTGTCGTTTACTAAAATTGCCACTAGTAAAAGTAGTCTTGAGGTAATTATTAATGATTTTACAATTTTCTTTTTTAATTCATAAGAGTTGTGATTAATTGGACTGATTTAGAGAGTCACACCATAGGACAGTTTTGACATTTAGCTCAAAAACATGAAGTATAAAATCAAATAAATGTAATAAAATAGCAAGAGGTTAACGGAAGGCAATACATGTTTAACCATCAACTGCATTTTAAATGATGGCAATACTAATTACATACATTTTTGTCATGTGTTTTAGTGAAAATGCAATGTCACATCAACAACCCAGATGTCTTTCTGATGCCAGGCATGACACAAATGTGACATTGGTGTTAAGGGCGCAAAAAAAAAGTGTAAGTGACTTCCACTCAGCAGAACCATCAAAATGAATTACTTTGGTTATGTATCATCTTGCTTTTTAACGGGGTCTGAACAGCCAGAGCGAGAGGGCTGACCTTGTAAAGAGGAGCAATTTTCATTCAATCTTTCAAATCAGGCTTGGGTTGCATATGCCAGAATCGTGCTCATCCCAGACGGAGGATCGCAGGGTCAGGCCGGGCCAATGCTTTCATCTGTCTGTGATGGCGTCTGCTGGTGGAGACTCTGGAAATGCACCCCGAGCGTGGCTGTTGGACTAATCCATCACCACCACTGCATCCAATCGCTGTGTCTTGTCTATTAATACGCGTTTGATGATGATGGACGGCGTTTGGATGGACTGTGTGGACGGAGCCAAGCCAATATGCCCATTTCAAGGCTTGATTGTGCTTATTCCATTTGTCATGAAAGGGTCTGGCCATGCTGGAGAGAGCAAGTATGCATCGGCGTCTTAGATCGTAATCTTTTCATGGTGCGGGCATTTCAGCAGCATGAACCATGGATGATCTATGCCTTTGGTTTCGTTGATGCCTTTCACATGGACCTAAGTCCCAACAATTTGTTTGTTATACAAGTACATCTATCAAACCCCATGAAAATCTGAACGCCACTTACTGCTCGGTTCAAAGCCACAGACAGAAAAAAAAAAATAAAAAATTGGGAATTTGCACTGGCACATATCCATGGCCATGAAGAGGACAACAACATGCGTTCCAGTTTGGTTTCCCGATGGCTTGATGCCACAAGTCTGTGTTGGTTTAGCTACGCGTCTACTGCGAATCTCAGATTTGCTCAACGGGCTCTTGGATGCAAAGCTGAGCACACACACAGTGTTCCCAATCTGAAGATAATTACAGGCAATTAAACAAACGCTTTCCCCTGCTAAGTTGAAGCCCTAGTGTGGGTGCATTCCAGTGCGCATCCTTTGTAGACCCTCACAATGTGGTCAAAGGTCCCCGCGCGGGGAACAATAGGAAGGGGCTGTGTTATTGAAGAGACCAGGCTGTACTTGAATGTGGATGAGCTACAGAAGAGGAGAACTGGAGTGGGGTCCACTTCAAACAAGAAGAACCCAAGAGTGGAAACTTGGCCCATTTTCCTTGTGAAACAGGAAAGGACTGGAGAGTAATTAACCGGGGGTTTCAACTGAGCAGTCATCAAGGTGATACTACACAGCACGTTTTTAAGCTTTCAGCCACCAGCGCTGACCACACAAAGCTGTAAATTTGTAAGTGTCAGCACTGGAAATAGGAACCTTGAAAACAGCCAGTTCTGGTTTGTGTAACAAGCTAAGACTGTATCTAAAATTGCCACCTATATTTGGGAATATGTATTATTTGAAGGAGCAGCCATTTTTGTAGGGGTGTCTGAAACTATAGTGGCCATTCCGAAGTGCACTCGATCAATCCCACAATGCACCGCAATAACGAGTGTACAACCCATGTACACACAAAAAAGCTAGAAAATACCCATAATGCACTGTGAGAATTAGCACCAAATTAATTTCTGTCACATACTACAGCATCAATTCGTTGTGTGCTTCTTAAAAGTAATATTTAATTAAAGTAACATTTGTATACCTCAAAGAAATCAAAATACTTTGTTTGATTACTAATAGCTTGCTAAGTGTTAAATAACTATTACACACTCTCAGAAATAAAGGTACAAAACCTGTCACTGGGGCAGTACCTTTTCAATAGGTACACTTTTGTACCATACAGCTCGGTATTTGTACCTTTTAAGGTAAATATCACTACCTGAAAAGTACAAATGTGTAGCTTGTAGTACCTTAAAGCAGGGGTGCCCAAACTCGGTCTTGGAGGGCCGGTGTCCTTCAGAGTCTAATTCTAACCCCAATTAGACACACTTGAACCAGCTAATCAAGCTCTTTCTAGGTGTACTAGAAACTTCCAGGCAGGTGTGTTGAAGGAAGTTGGAGCTAAACTATGCTGGACACCGGCCCTTCAGTACCAAGTTTGGGCACCCCTGTCTTAAAGGAACAAAATTGTAAAAATTATACCTTTAGAGTACTATTGTAGACCTGTAAAAAGCAAAAGTGTACCTTTTAAAAAGGTACCACCCCGGTGACAGACTAGAAGTTTACAATCTAGCCCAATAGTGCCCAAACTTGGTCCTGGAGGGTAGGGTGTCCTGCAAAGTTTAGTTCGAACCCAATCAGACACACCTGGCCTAGCTAATTAAGCTCTTACTAGGCTTTTAAGAAACATCTGTGCAGGTGTATTAAGGCAAGTTGGTGCTAAAGTCTCCAGGACCAAGTTTGGGATCTAACCATGCAAATGGATTTATCAACCAGCAAGCACAAACAAAACGACATCCCTTCAGTGCTCCAATCCACTCACCCATTTTCATTGACTCCTCTAAATGGACTATTTTAGTGAACTAATACAAGGAATAGTGAATGAGGGAAAAGGGGGAGATTTCCGATACAGCATCTGTGTTTCTGGCAAGCTACGTCATACATTGTTCTAGTGCTTTTATTTACAGACAGTAACTGTCCTTGAACTGATGCGGGTTAAGAAACTAATTTGTTGGCCGATTTTTCAGTGGTCAGGGTGGTCAGTGGCCTTGACCCTTGCTTGCGGCTGGGCTGAATTTTAATTCTTTGCCAGACACAGAGGATCTGGGCTGTTTCTCTTTGAAGGACATCCAGTGACAGCAAGCACAGTCCCTTGGCAGGCCTGTCAGAGCATTGCAGCAGAACCAGACAGACAATGAGCTGTGTGTATGAGGTGCATTTGAGAGTCTCTGCCAGAGAGATATGTCGCCCCTTATACAGGAAGCACAGGAACTCCCAGTCCCACTGGGTGAAGTTCTCACTTTTAACTTCCTGTTGACCACCACTTACCATTAATGGCATTACCGTGAGCGTAATTGATATGTCCCCTTTATGCAAATGTATATTGAGGGTGTTTAAAGAAATAGTTCATTCAACTTTAAAAAATTCACCCATAATTTACTCAACCTAAAGCCATCCTCAGTGTATTTGACTTTTTGTCTGTCAGACGAACACAGTCTGAGTAGTTTTAAATTTGACCTCAGCTCTTCTATGCTCTATAATGGTGTTGGACAGAGGGTTTTATTAAAGTGCATAAATCTGTCATCAAACTATACCCATATGCCACCAGGGGTTAACACATGTCTTATAAAGCGGATCGATATGTTTTTGTAACAACATTTCACATTTTTTAATTATAAACTCCAATCAGTGACCAGGGGCAGCACGGTGGCGCAGTGGGTAGCACAATCGCCTCACAGCTAGAAGGTCGCTGGTTCGAGCCCCGGCTGGGTCAGTTGGCATTTCTGTGTGGAGTTTGCATGTTCTCCCCGTGTTCGCGTGGGTTTCCCCGACAGTCCAAAGACATGCGGTACAGGTGAATTGGGTAAGCTAAATTGTCCATAGTGTATGTGTGTAAATGAGTGTGTATGGACGTTTCCCAGTGATGGGTTGCAGCTGGAAGGGCATCCGCTGCGTAAAACATATGCTGGATAAGTTGGCGGTTCATTCCCCAGATTAATAAAGGGACTAAGCCGAAAAGAAAATGAATGAATGAATAATTATAAACTCCAATCAGTGACCAGGGGCAGCACAGTGGCGCAATGGGTAGCATAATCGCCTCACAGCTAGAAGGTCGCTGGTTCGAGCCTTGACTTATGACGCATGATGTAAGGCAGGTAAACACGTACGTGACATTGTAAGAGTAATATACTGTAATGATACAGTAATGCCGAGCCTACTTGTTTTTGTTCCCACAAGACGCGTCTATTCTCAGAGTTTCCGCTACAAATGCCTCTTACGTCATGCATCATATGTTGTACAGGTGAGTTCAGCATGTTTGAAGTTTATCATTTGAAAAATAGGAATATTTTGGTTTCCATACGTTTCGTAAGACAGGAGAATTCCATGCAATATTTTGATTCACCTGCATGCCTGATCACAGTAAAGACAGAATTAGCACACTTGTTCTTAAAAAGACCATTTGAGGTGTCAACTGCCTAACTAGAATGGAATCTACTGTGTTTTTTTTTTTTTATATCAACATGCACAGCATGCTTTGATCAGTCTCTACTCCTGGACATTGAGTAATATTCTTCCTGAAAGTTCAAAGAGATTCCACAGGATGTCCAGGGATGTGTACACTGCTTATTTACTTTCAGAGCAGATCAGACAAGGGAAGAGTGGTGTGAAGCGGACATGGCGAGTGTGTCCGTACCTTCCTGTTCACCCCTAGCCCTCCGCCATTGGCCTGTGTGAGGCAGCGGTGTGCAGAATCAAACAGGAGTCCTCCCACAGGGACCACCCCACCCATCTACGAGGGGGTTTTGCTTGAGTGAAGCATTATAATGGCTCAAGGAAACAGTGCTTCTCTAAAAAACTTTCAGAGCTGTCAAACGGTGAAGATTAATGCCCGAGCAGGATCCCTCTTGGGGAATTAACTCTCCATTCTCTCCCCCCCCTTTCTCTTTCAATGCTCCCACATTCTGTAAATGTACAAGAACATCTCTCTGTCTCTCCCGTTTATTTCCTTTTCTAAACCTATGCATGTTAAAACATTTAATCCAACTTCAAAAGGTGCCACTCAACGGGCGCATCTGACAGCCAGGCTCCAGATCAGCTGAAGTGGGACTCAACGTGTTCTCAATCTGTTCTTGGGGGGGAAACCCAGCGAGGAGCTCTAATTCTTGATTGATCCGTGGCCATCGAACGCTTTTAAGAAGAGCAATCTCCTCGCTGACAGCGGAAGATCACACAAAAGAGGCTTTCTCACTGTACTTATTTACTAGCTTGACAGTTCGATCTTAGATGGCCAAAGAGAGAGGGGGTCACCCTAGGGTTGCTGGAGATAAAGAATAAGGAAGTTCATGTTACCAAAGCGCCCTTTTCGTGGGATAAAGATTTCACAGACAACACAAGTCCCTCATTTAACCTAATTTAAGGAAAGCTGCTGTGGAGACTGATTGATTTCTTTTGAGAGCTGTTGAGAATATGTGGACTGTCTTCGTTCGTCTTGTCAGAGTTTGGTTGAAATTCCTTTGGGTTTGGGCTTTATTCGGTAATGGAATGAAATTTCTCCACTGGGGATGGACAGTGGAATAGTTAAAGAAGGATATTCACTGTGGCTAAAGACAGAACCATATGAAAGACTTCACAATATATTTTAACACAGTATTAAAATGATTCAAAGCACTTGTGAGATGCTATGAAACTACTTTTGGCGACATTAGCTATTATTCCATTGACCATAAATTTGTAAAAAAACAAACATATGTGCTCAGGTGAGTAGGATAAACCTTTTATCTGATATGCATAAACTACAATGGAAACCTTTATCAAATAAATTCCACCATGTGCATCCAAAAAAAGTCATTTAGTTTTGCTTTAACAGATCAATGAATGCAATGGGATGGTATTAGTTGACAAACCAGTCTACCGACCACATTGTAAAACATCTGATATGTTGTTTCGCTCTTTTTATTTTTAAATCCCTCAGCCCAAGTGGTTCACTATTTTTACCTCCCAGGTTTATCTTCAATGGCAGAATTTTCATTTTTGGGTGAACTATCCCTTTAAGGCGCGCTGATTAGTTTGACATTTATATTGTAGCTCAGTGAAAAGCGTCCCGGTCTGTGTTTTATGACTTCACCAATATGTAATAATTTGTAGGCAGTGACCCAATGACTGAACGGCGTGTGCGAGGAACTCGAATGAAGCCAATCAGGGGGAAGCTGAAGCCGTTTGCTTGGAGGGAATGAATACCTTCATTCAAACCCAGACGAACAGAGGAAGAGAGCCAGAATCCATACTTTGGTTTGGCTTAATGCATGTCAGATTCACTTTAAGCGAAGAAAGCTGCCGAGAACTGGACTGGGTGAATGCTAGAAGTCTTTAGGATGCTATTGCAAATGCAGAAACGGTTGAAGTCAACATTATTTTTTATTCAAATATTTGTCAAAGTGCTGTTTAACAGAGCAATGACATTGGGAAATATTTATTTAAATAATTCATATAAAAATCATCAGGATGGCTAACAATTATGACTTCGACTGCGCATGTGTCCTGCAGAATTGATTTTTTTTAGCAAGATCCGACGATCACATAAAGACCGGGGTCTGTTTAGCATGCCCATATAATCAGCATCAAAAATAGCTCAATCAAAGCGTGTAGCATCGCCTTCTTGGAGCTGGCATCCGACGAAACCTTTTCAACATGATCTCTTCCCTTCCACCTCCTCGCTCTAAAAACAAAATGGGTGGCATTCCTTGGCCCGCCACAAGCACATATGGCAAGCTTTCCTCGTTTTCTCCTTAATGGAAGTCAGTAGAGGAGCAGTCTGAAGCGATTACTCCTGCTCGGCTTCTCTCGGTGGGTTTGGTCTCGAGGTTAAACAGGGTTTTTTGCTGATGTGACCCCCAGTGACACGGCTTCTGTCTGAATGGGCTCTTGGGGTCAAGCTGAGCCTTGTGATTGCAGGATCTTTCAGGGGCCAGAAGGGTCAAGTCTATTTCCAAGAGGGTCAGTGTTTCTTCTGCAGGTGGACAAGAATAATGATGTGTCATTTCTTTTTTGGTTACAGGACACTACACTAAACCGTTAATGTGCAGTAGCGGATCTTGGAGGTTGTTTTGGCAGTCTTAAGCCCTGCTGTGGGATCTCAGCCAGAGATTTGGTCGTCTGAGACAAATTTGGGAGATCCTAAAAGATTCCTGAAATCTTAGGCTAAAATCTGTGATCTTTGTTTGTTGGTTTGATATGTTCACCGACAGACGCTTTCCCTCTGATGAAGTTCTGGCAGAAGATTTCAGACACTTTCCTGCGGTGTGACTCTCTTACAACGAGCGTCAAACCAAGAACCAATAGGAGCGCCGAATCTGATGGCGCAATCCATGCAACGATTTAAATGACCGCAGGCGCATGTCAAAACCATTTTTTTAATCCCGGCTTCATTATTGAGACACGCTGTGTGCAAAATTGTCGCTACAGATTGTTTAAGTTTGCTGTGAGGAATCATTTCAGAACGCGGGATAATGAACGTTTCACGGATGGATGACGTCAAACTCCGGGGGAATTTTCGTCCGTGTTTGGCGCGTCTTCATTGTCGTTCAGTCTGACATTATGACAGCTGAGATCTTACAGTGTGACATGGGAGCCATGTTCGTGCGGTCTGACATGCTACAGTCGTTCAGGATTATAAAAAAATCTCACAGCGTGAGCCGGCCTTTAAGCCCTGCTGTGGGATCTCGGCCAGAGATTTGGTCATCTGAGACAAATTTGGGAGATCCTAAAAGATTCCTGAAATCCTAGACTAAAATCTGTGATCTTTAATCCTTGGTTTGACATGTTCACCGACAGCCACTTTCCATCTGATGAAGTTCTGGCAGAAGATTTCAGACACTTTCCTGCAGTGTGACTCTCTTACAACGAGCGTCAAACCAAGAACCAAAAAGAGGCGCCAAATCCGAGGACGTAATCAGTGAGACGACTTCAAAACACAGCAGGGAAAAAAAGTCTAGACAGTTTTTTTCTTCCTGGTTGAATTATTGAGGCACACTGTGTGCATAATTGTCGCTACAGATTGTTGAGCAATCATTTCAGAAAAGTCGGAAAAGTGAAAGTGTCATGGATGACGTCAAACTCTAGGTGAGTTTTCCTACGTGTTTGGTGCATCTTCATTGTCGTTCAGTTTGACATTAGGACATCTGAGATCTTACAATCTGACATGCTACAATCGTTTAGGTCTTTCTACAGTGTGAGCCGGGATATAGAGTTCACACTGCATGCTTTTTCATACTCATCAGATAACCGTTGTTTTCACACTGCAAGACTATTTGGGGTGGCGTTCAGCTGCTGCTGTGTTCATACTGCATGATGGATCTGAGACAGAGGAAACAAACTTTCTGACTCAAAAACACACATGAGAGGTGGTAAAATGACTCAAGATCCCGTGCGAGACTTACTTAGCAAAAGTTATCACCAACTGCTAAGGTAACTTCAGCAGCCTCCACACTTTTTGGACTTTTTTATTTTATTTTTTATTTTTTAACGGCTGGTGGGGAAGACTTTCGAGAAAATCGGTTTAAGTGAAGTTTCACAAACTAATTTCGAGAGGAGCACGTGATATGATTGATCGCAGCCGGTCTCTCATCAGTAATCACTAGTAAGCCAATCAGATTAATACAAACTCCCTATAAGTAGCCTGTCAAAAAACTACCCTCTCATCTTCGTTTTCGAAGAAACCCCCCATCCACCCCATCTCCTCCTTTTCCTCCTTTACCAGGGGGAGCTCTAGAGAACTATCTGATCTCGTACTCCCTTATATGCTTATTTACCAGGGGGAGCTCTCGAGAACTATCTGAT
>CAIGQW010053692.1:0-26990 GCA_903798125.1 Danio choprae | reverse complement strand
TATATACGAAATATAAATAACAAAATAAATAACAAAATAAATAACAAAATAAATCAATAAAATTAATTAAAAAAAAAATAAATGAGTGAGAATATTTTGTAAACATATTTGAGGCGAGACACAATTGGTAAATTTTTTGGATTATTTATTTATTTATACATACTTAGGATAGGATAATCATTCATTCATTCATTTTCCTTCGGCTTAGTCCCTTATTTATCAGGATTCGCCACAGCGGAATGAACCGCCAACTATTCTGGCATATGTTTTACGCAGCGGATCCACTTCTAACTGCAACCCAGTACTGGAAAACACCCATACACTCTCCGTTTGCACACACACACACACACACACTCATACACCACAGCCAATTTTGTTTATCCAATTCACCTGTAGCTCATGTCTTTGGACTGTGGGAGACTAGTTTTTTTTCATTCGCTTATCAATTTTGAGATTATTTATTTATTAGTTTATTTATTTATTTATTCAGTTATATATTTGTTTATTTATTTCATTCATTCAGTCATTCTTACTTATTCATTTTTATTCACCTACCAATTTTGATATTATTTATTTTTATTACTACTTTTTTATTATTGCGTACGTTCGTTCATTCATTCATTCATTCATTCATTCATTCATTCATTCATTCATTCATTCATTCATTCATTCATTCATTCATTAATTCATTCATTCATTCATTCATTCATTCATTCATTCATTCATTCATTCATTCATTCATTAAGTGCTTTTTCAGTTTGAAGGAAAGCAAACTTCCAAAAACATTCCTTTATCTCACTTTATCAATGTGTGTCTGTGAATTTCAGACTAAAATTAAACAAAATAAACAAATAAATAAATAAAAACAAAAAATAAATGAGAATATTTATTTTAATAACATTTTTGAGGGTTTTTTAAATTCTCCTATCATTTATTATTATTATTATTATTATTATTATTATTATTATCATCATTATTATTATTACTATTATTATTACTATTATTTATTTAATTCATTTATTCTTAGGTACTCAAGGTTTTTAGGTTTGTTCAATAATTCGTTTGGTCATTCATTCATTTGTAAAGTGCTTTATTAGTAGTAGTAGTAGTAATATTTATATATTTGTATTCATTTTGAGGGTTATTTATTCACCTATCATTTTTTTAATTATTCATTCATTCATTCATTTTCATTTCGGCTTAGTCCCTTTATTAATCTGGGGTCGCCACAGCGGAATGAACCGCCAACTTATCCAGCATATGTTTTACGCAGCAGATGCCCTTCCAGCTGCAACCCATCTCTGGGAAACATCCATACACACCCATTCACACTCATACACTATGGACAATTTAGCCTACCCAATTCACCTGTACCGCATGTCTTTGGACTTGTGGGGGAAACCGGAGCACCCGGAGGAAACCCACGCCAACACGGGGGGAACATGCAAACTCCACACAGAAACGCCAACTGACCCAGCCGAGGCTCGAACCAGCGATCAGCGACCTTCTTGCTGTGAGGCGAACGTGCTACCCACTGCGCCACTGTGAGGCCCCTTTTTTGATTATTATTATTATTATTATTATTATTATTATTATTATTATTATCATCATTATTATTATTACTATTATTTATTTAATTCATGTATTCTTAGGTACTCATTCGTTTGTTCATTCATTCATTTGTAAAGTGCTTTATTAGCAGCAGTAGTAGCAATATTTATATATTTGTATTCAGTGGGGATCTTCAGTGAGTTCTTCATTTAAATCAGCATAAATAAATAAAACTCTAAAAGAAATACAATCACACGTGTGATTTTAAAGTGAAATCTACTTTTAAAAATTGATTGAAATAACTTTTCCTTTTTTTTGCAGAGATGCGAAACTGGTATGCCATGATTAATTCTGCGAAAATATCATTTCTCCTTTGTTTAGGATGAAATTTGATTATAACGATTTGTTTATTTATTCATTCATGTTTTATTAATGTATTTACTTTTTTCATTTGTTAATATATTTATTTATTTGTTTGTTTGAGATTCACCCACCGGCTCAATTGTCATCCTCCATATCTCTCTTTGCTCTCGTATCTAATGTTGTGTGACACCGAGTTCAATGGTATGTCGCACACAGAAAACCGAAACGGGAACTGTGCCCAGATAATAAAAACAGGGGCAAAAAAAGTTGGACCAAATCCCAGTCTGACTCAGCAGGCTGTTTTCTCTTCTCATTTAATCTTCCGTGAAGGAAAAGTCATTAGCCTGACACCTGTAACCCACCGCATAAACACAGATAAATACCGACTGTAACGCCATTAAGGAAACATAAACACAACGACCTGCTGTTGCTTAAACCTGACCGGTTAATCCACAAAACAACGATAAACGAAAACAAAGTGTCATAGACGTCAATTATATTATAATATATATGATAATAATTCACACGAGCCATCATTTCACAGCAGTTTCCAAAATCTTGAGTAAATTCAGCTTCTTCTTTTTTTCCAATGAATTGAAATTATTATAAGTCAAAATTATTATAACAAAAATTAAAATGATTATTTATTAATTTTTTTCAAATATTTCCCAGATGATGTTGAACAGATTCAGGAATTTCTCACAGTATTTCCTATAATGTTTTTTTCTTCTGGAGAAAGTCTTATGTGTTTGATTTCGGCTACAATAAAAGCAGCTCTTAATTTTTTTAAACCCATTTTTGGTGACTGTCACTTTAAATTCAAATGAGATTGTGCTCTTTCCAAACGAGGGCGGAGCTATAAACGCCCATGTGTCAGCATAGTGTCCGATTCAAACGTCTAATAGCGGACGCATACCTGTCAACATTGAGATGTGAAAATAAGTGATTTTCTTCACTGTATACCTTAAACATTCTGATTAAAGAGCAGCGAATGAATCTCTGATTTAGATTTTTCATTTGATTACATTGAACATCAGAGGTGTCACTTTAAAAAAGCACAGATCTATAACGAAAGCCTTCGGTTGCTTTCCTAACTCTTTTAAGACTAAATTTGTTGTGCTTTAAAGAAAACCCACCAAGATCGACATGTTTAGATGATGTTGTTATTATTATTATTATTATTATTATTATTATTATTATTATTATTATTCATTTCTTTTTGGCTTAGTCCCTTTATTAATCTCGGGTCGCCACAGCGGAATGAACTGCCAACTTATCCAGCATATGTTTTACACAGCGGATGCCCTTCCAGCCGCAACCCATCACTGGGAAACACCCATACACACTCATGCACTATGGACAATTTAGCTTACCCAATTCACCTAT
This sequence comes from Danio choprae, assembly GCA_903798125.1. Lineage (NCBI taxonomy): Eukaryota > Metazoa > Chordata > Actinopteri > Cypriniformes > Danionidae > Danio > Danio choprae. The sequence goes on along the minus strand of CAIGQW010053692.1, from coordinate 23,690 downwards.
AGCGCATGTCTTTGGACTTGGGAAACCAGAGCACCCGGAGGAAACCCACGCCAACACAGGGAAAAACATGCAAACTCCACACAGAAATGCCAATTGACCCAGCCGAGGCTCGAACCAACGACCTTCTTGCTGTGAGGCGATTGTGCTATCCACTGCGCCACCGAATCGCCATTATTATTATTATTAATATGTGTATATGTCTGTTTCAATACGCACCCAAAACCCAGAGTATCCACTTTCAGTCCACTTCAACAGAATCCATTTGGGAAGCAGCGTCTATTTATCAATATGGAGCGCGTCAGACAGTCACGCGCCGCTACATGAACTGACTGTTCTGAGGATCGCATAGGAGGGGCAGCGGCGCCTGTAATGGAAGGGAAGGGAATCCCGCTGTTTTTATATTTAATTCAAAGTGTTTCCATGCCTAAGTAAAATTAAAGCACAGAACAGATTCACATTAAAAAGCAAGGGGCGTCCCATGGTGGTTCGGTGGTATGGGTTGCGTATAGGGATCGGCTTTTTAATGTTTATTGCCACTCTTCATAGAAATATTAAAAATAGTGGAAAATACCCTAACGGGATGATAGTGGGATAGAATACGGGAGAATCCCGGGAAAAATGGGAGCGTTGACAAGTATGCAGACGGCTGCTTCTCACTGAGGGCTGTTTATGCTAATGAGAGAGAGATTTCTCTTTCCCCCTCTGTTTTTATCAAGTGTGATTATACAAAATGTAGTTAATAAAAGTATACCATTAGAAGCTGGTTATATTCACAGGCAGTTGGCACACAGCGATGTTTAAACCCCGTATAAAAGTGATTTTTACATAATGGGTCCCTTTTAAAACAAGCAAAAACATCAGCCAAATGTAGATATTTGGACTAGAAACGTAAGAAAAGTAAGTAGTAAAAATGTTTATTTCTCGTATTAACAATTAAATACAGTTAATCTTTTGTTACACCTCCAAACATCATCATTTTTAGTGCCCAAATGTTTCAAACTCTCTTGAAATGCCTCAAAACCACACACAAATGCCAGACCTTCACTCTCTTATAATTAAACTTAGCAGTGACTCTAGGATCGCATGTGCTCTGTAGCTCCTGCTCAACTAGAATTCAGACTCAACATTGCATATCTTGCGATGTGACTATTGTGAATGCGCACATCAGTGCTAAAACGATAGATTGTGCAGCCCTAGTTTCTCATATCAAAGTTTAACAGGCATGAATAACTCAAAGCAAGCCATCTGCGGTCGGAAAACGAGCCTAGCGGAAATGAACCGAGCATCAATTCCAGCGTGCAAGAAGAGTCGTCTCCAGTGCAATGTGTGGTCCACTTTTTCATTCCCATCTTCCCCCTGCAGTCAGCAATTTATTCCACTGAACTAAATGCCCATTTACGCCCCGTTCTTTCTCCCGTCCCATTGACCTGATGCTTATTATTGATCTCCATAGCTCTGGCTCAGAGAGTTCTGGAAGCCCCGTCTCCCTGGGGCCCATAGGGATGAATGGCCTTTCCGCACAACATCCATATCTCTGTGTTAATTAAAGACTTCAGCTCTTCTCAAACACTCCGCCACTCTCTCAACAAATCTCTTGATGCTGTAACGTTTTCTTTTTTCCTCTTTTTGCCTGAGCGTGAATGTAATTGTTCCTTTTTTTGATTTATGCTAATTGTTTAATCAAACCGAGGTCTCTGGTTGGCTTTCTTAAAGGTCAAAGCAGTGGTTTGCCGTTAGCGGATGTTAAAGGAGCACTCCTGTTGTTGTAATTTTACAGCTCCCATAGAGTTAAACCGTTATTAATGAATCTCTTCAACCAATCTCTGGGTTTTGCGTGAGCTCTTTTAGCCTAGCTTAGCATAAATCATTGAATCCGATTAGCATCTCGCTCAGAAGTTTCAAAAAAGTGTTTCCTATCAAGCTTGACTCCTCTGTAGTTACATCGTGGACTAAGACTGACAGGCAAATGAAAGCTTGCTATTTTCTAGGTCGATATGGCTAGGAACTATACTCTCATTATGGCGTAATAATCAAGACACTTTGCTGCTGTACCATGTCTGCAGTAATATTATGCAGAGCCTGAAAGTAGTCCCCAGCTACTGTAGGTAACTAGGTAAAAGTGTTGCATAATATCATATAATGTTCAAACTTAATTTTTTTGAGCAGGACGCTAATGGTCTAATCCGATTCAATGATCTATGCTAAGCTAAGCTAAAAAGTGCTCCCACTAGATACGGAGATTAGCTGAATGGATTAAGAAAAGGGTAAAACTACTTGGGTAGTTGTAAAAAGAGCCTATTTCCACATTTAGAGAGCAGTAATGTGATCTTGATGTTGGCATGAATGCTAAAACTGTCCTCGTTGAACTATTGAAATGGGATCCAAACAAACAGCATTTTACTTAAAGAGCAGGTCATATGGGTCTGATTGAAGTGATTGATAAATAAAACATATTGTCTCTCAAAAGACACGAGTCAGCTTTGAATTGCCTAAATGAGTTGTTATATTTATGAATCTTTTGCCTGCTTCTGAACAACACAATGAACGTAACTCATTTGCATAATAATCGCCTGCCCACAACATACAAACATTGTGAAATCCGCATTCAAAATCTAACACTGGAAGACCAGTTAAAGGAAAAGAGTGAGCAATCAGAGCAGAGTTGGCTTATGGAAGGCAGCGGTTTACGGACCTTAAGCATCAAATTGATTCAAATGAACCGTATCAAAATGATTGTAAAATGGACCCAATATTAACGCAATTACAATGTTTTCTGACTTTAGATGCATTTAATTTCGGGGACTCCATCACAATATTACCCTTTAAACTGCCACATGACCTTCTCTTTAATGTGGCTCCTCTTCTCTTTAACTCAAACACAATCGGTGCTCTATTTAGTCATATTTAAACTCTTTAAAACATTGTCTCATCATATGGTGTTGCTCATTTCATCTCAAATAGCATAATTGCCATTCAAAGCGTCTGATTGGTGCCACCATGACCTGTATACACCTTATAAACGCGCTAAGATAAAACTCTTTCAGTACCACAATAGCAGTCATCTCCTTGAAGATACAGCTCACTGGCGTTTTCAAAAGACGTAAAACTCGTAATTGCGGCAGATAAGAAAGGAGCGGCTTAGGTAGAGGATGGAGCGTAGCTTGTTGATCTGCATGAATACAATGTAATCACGATGGTTTAATTGAAGAGTAATTGATTGTGAAGTGATGCAGAGAGTACTCCACGCTCTAGGTATGAGGTAAACATCCACTCGTTGTTTTATTCAATGGAGTTCTGACACTCCGTGCTAATTTTGATGAATTTTCCCAGGCAGGTTTCATCATTGAACTGGTGAATGCAGACGAAAGACCAGCGTGCCGCTCTCCACTTAATGACGCCACGCACGATGTGTAATTGAAAAAAAAATAGGCACAAAGCAAATAGCACAAAATTTAATTTCCCCTCTCTTTCATTCACTCGTTTCCTCGGCTTGCTCCCTCGGTTATATTGTTTCTTAGCTACGGTGCGCAGGGCTTTAGCTCAGAAAGAGCAATTTATTGCCTGCCGTACCTCCGCAACGTAACACCTCAGATTTCTAAAGCCCTGGATAACATCACAATAAGAACGGTTCATTTATAATACTGACAATATTGCGCATTGTGCAACACTTTAGATAAAACATCTGCTATTGCTATCGTTCCCTAGAATAATCCTTGCATGCAGTGTATATTAAGGGCTAACACATTGTCAAGGTGAACTTGTGTGTTGTTTCATATCTGTGACATACAGTGCTCTCTTTTTTTTTTTTTTTAATGCAGTGGGAGGAAGTTAGCGGTTACGATGATGCCATGAACCCCATCCGAACGTACCAAGTGTGCAACGTTCGCGAACTTAACCAGAACAATTGGCTACGCAGCGACTTCATACCTCGGAAGGACGTTCTCCGTGTTTACGTGGAGATGAAGTTTACTGTAAGAGACTGCAATAGCATTCCCAACATTCCAGGATCATGTAAAGAGACCTTCAATCTGTTCTACTACGAGTCCGACTCGGATTCAGCCACCGCCACCAGTCCTTTTTGGATGGAGAACCCTTACGTTAAGGTGGACACCATTGCTCCGGATGAGAGCTTCTCTATGCTGGAATCTGGTCGGGTCAACACCAAGATTCGTAGCTTTGGTCCACTTTCCAAGGCTGGCTTTTATTTGGCTTTCCAGGACTTGGGTGCCTGCATGTCTTTAATCTCCGTCCGGGTTTTCTACAAGAAGTGTTCCACAACCATTGCCAATTTTGCCGTCTTCCCAGAAACAGCCACTGGCGCTGAGGCCACGTCACTAGTCATTGCCCCCGGGACTTGCGTATCAAATGCTCTGGAGCTTTCTGTTCCTCTTAAACTCTACTGCAATGGAGACGGGGAATGGATGGTTCCTGTGGGTTCCTGCACCTGCATGGCTGGGTTTGAGCCTGCAGTTAAGGAGACACAGTGTCAAGGTGAGTGCTGATATATATATTTTTTCTCTCTCTCTGTGCTGTTTGCCTTATCTTACAGTATCACATTAAGCCGTATGGACAAATCATACAGTTTTTTTACTGAGGTGTTTGGCCTGACAGCAAATTTGGCTATTCGACCTCGATTTAAGCAGCACAAAGCAATGAATAAGTAAAACAGTCAGTATGTCTATCAGAGTGGAACATTTTGCTGAGAGGAAGAAGCGGTCTTGATGAAAAACATATCAGGTTCGGACTGAGGTGAATTAAGCCAGCGTGTAACATAGCCGCCGTGAAAGTGAGCAGAGTAGACAGCCGGAGGTCAGGGGTCAAATGGAGAGCTGGGAGTGAGAGGAGACCGGAATCGATTTGCGGACCAAGGGCAAGGGCTGCAGTGAAACATTAATGAAGAGCACGAGATGGAGAAAGAAAAGTAACCCCGACAGTCAAGGCACCAGAAGTGAAAGGTCACAAAAGAGATGGCTGGTTTCAACACATTATAAGAACTACAAAGACAGAGCCTCTAGTGCAAACGAGAAATTGAACAGCAAATTATTTTTCAGGAGTTTTAGTAGTGTTTGAGGATTGCGTCACTGTTGTTCATACTGAGGGAATGCAGTTTTAAGGAATACTCCACTTTTTTTTGGAAATGGGCTCGTTTTACACGTCTAACCCAGAGTTAAACATTTAACTAGGTAACAGCACTGCATAATATCATTGCGCCTGCTTTGCTCATTGTATGACAGCAAAATTCCGAGTTTATTACGCCACAACGCGAGTATAGTTTCTAAAACCATTGACCTCGAAAATAGCAACTTTATTTTCTATCAGCCTTAGTACACAATGTAACTACAGAAGAGTCAAGCATTACATAGAGCCGTTATTGAAACTCTTTGGTCATTTAGTGTGATGCTAATGGTTTAATCCTGTTCAATGATCAATGCTTAGCTAAGCTAAAAACGTATGAATGGATTCAAAAATGATGTGAGTGTGAGCTGTAAAATGAGCCTGTTTCCAAAAAGAGTTGGAGCAAACCTTTAAGCAAACTCTAATAAAGGATCCCTTAAGTTTTGCATAGGTATACTGTTTATAGTTGTACAATAAATGGAGAACCTTTCTACTCATGCCAACATTTTAAATGTGTTTATACATGTGGGAAAAAAGGTCGTCCTCAGGGCTCTGCCCGATGTACAGTTAAAAACTCATTTGTTTGCTTTTGGTGGCTCAAGGTGAAAGCCCTGGTGGCTGTGCCCTGATAAAACGTTCTCTAATCAAGTCAACCGGAAACTAAAGGAGGGATAAATCTCTCTGTCACCTCTCTCTTGCTCGCCTTCATCTGAAGGCCATTGGTCTCATTAATACCCTGCCAGGACACAGTTAGGACATTCACATGAATATTTATCGATGATACCTTTTTTTCCCTTAGCGCTCCACATTTCCCCTATCCGTTCTTTCTCCTCTCTTCCAATTTAACCACAAATTCTAATCACCCCCTTAAGCCCTATGTTCTGCTCTCAATAAGAGAGGGAGAGAGTGGAGAAGGTTTGGGCAGCAGAGTGTGAGGAATAGACTGTACTGGAGAGAGTGCACAAGTAAGAGAACTCATGAAAAAAAAGCCACAGGATTTGCATTTCTTTTGCTTTCTTTCACCTCTCCTCTCCCCTTTCTCTCTCTCTCACACTCTGTCAGGAGTGCTGCTAGAGGAAGGATGAGGATGAAAGGAAAGGGCTGACTTCTTACCTTCTTGGAAGCGATTAATCAGCACTTTCAACCCTTCAGAAAACAGCCTGAGTTTTTGAAGGGGAATTTCAAGCAGTCTTTCGTGGGAGCTAGAAGCTAGATGGTCTCGTTTGTCTCCACCATATTTCAGCTGATTTATGTACGTCTGAAATGTGAGGCAAAACACTGAGGACTCATTAATCTCTAAAGGGATACGTTATGTGCGATAAACTCGGATTCACAAGGCCTACACCCTTTCATCTTTATCTCTATGTGAACCGTTTTCTATGTTCCCTATTTCGCTACCTACGTCTGGCCTCCCCTAATTAATGGTTAAACAAATAAGCCCCTGAATTACAGAATCACTGCACTAATGAAACCGTGTGTCAACATTGCACATTCTGAGAAAAGGGAACTTAAAAGGTGACATCAGGAACGTCGTCAGTGGTGTGTGAAACGTTGAACACTATCAGTACAGAAACCAGATGTTCAAACAATTTCCTGAAAATGCGGCAGCTGCTGATTATTTGATGTTTCTGGGTGTTAGTTGCAGAAGCGACCACTGATAACCAGTAACTACTGGCTCAGAGGTTGAGTTCTGGCTCCTCTTTAGTAAATGAACATACAACTTTCTCATGAACATAAGACAATTGAAAAGACTTTTTGAACAGAACGATTGTGTGCCAGAAAAGCACCTCAGCATTTGCCGTAGATACGATACAATCTCTGTAAATGGTGTCGGAGCTCCACAAGGGTCAAAGACCTGTGAATGACACACTAATCTTTGTATTCATAAGATAACAGCTCACACTTTCCCTTGTAGCCTTCAACGTCCTTTGTTTACCTTAGAGGGACACTTCCTGTGGCAAAACGTCAGCATTCCTTGCGTTTGGGTATTGATTGAAAGAGTTCATTTTGAAAAGTGCTCTTGTTTGGAACTAACAGGCATGTGTTTGTAATTGTAGTTGACGGCTAGCGTGTGCGCGTGGGGTTTATACGAGGCCAGGGTATGTTGTTGGAACTTGCCTAATCACGAGGGGGTTATTTCCTCCAGAGGAAAGCAACAGCAAATTAACAGTGCCAAACAAAAACGTAAGCAAGAACCTGTACGCTTTCGTATTTTACAATGCCAAGATGGAACGGATTAGAGTGCATACTGTGGGTAAGAAAAGCAAAAGTAAGGAAGTAAATTAAGGCAAGCAGATCTCACCAAATGCAAACCGCACAGGGGAAATCGCTATTGATTTAGCTGTTCAATACAATGAAAAGGTGGAAGCAATACTCAGATTTTGTACATTTGGAGTGAATATGCAGTTTTTATGTCTGACATTGGAAATTCTTTCTTTCTTAAGCTTGCAGTCCAGGTACCTTTAAGTCCAAGCAAGGAGAAGGGTTATGTTCCCCATGTCCACCATACAGCCGGACGAGTTCTGGAGCTGCCAGCATCTGTTCCTGCAGGTCAGGCTACTATCGAGCGGACAGTGACTCACCTGATTCAGAATGCACCAGTGAGTGACACCTTGCAACCACCATTTTGACCACCAGGATCTCATCTAAACAATAAGCAGCGTTGATTATTTTCCATTAAAATGCTTTAAAACTCTATTTGACATTGATCTACATTGATCTAAATGGCTTTGAAATGTCCCCTCCTCTGTTTTATAACAGCTCCTTTCTGGTTGTGTTCATTGTCAGCACTCTGAACAGACTGATGCAAAAAATGCTCTCCCAAGTGAGAAACCACAGCTAGTTCTTGATGTTAAAACGAGCAGCACAAATGGGACAGCAAGATTTTGGTTAATTTTAATTACTTGAAAGCACTTAATCTGCATTGAGTGAGCATGAAGCCTCATTTGACCATTTTTGTTCATTTCTTACTTGGAAAAAAAACAAAAAGCATTTAAAATGCTGTTTTCATCTTCTCAGGCACTGCATGCTATGGTAGTTTTGTTAGGGTGTGGGCAGGGGTGCCCAAACTTGGTCCTGGAGGGCTGGTGTCCTGCAAAGTTTAGTTCCAACCCCAATCAGACACACCTGAGCTAGCTAATCAAGCTCTTACTAAGCCTTCTAGAAACATCCTTGCCGGTGTTTTGAGGCAAGTTGGAGCTAAAATCTGCAGGACACCGGCCCTCCAGGACGGACTTTGGGCACCCCTGGGTTTGGGTAAACTTGTCAATTTGTTCAGATGGGAAAATCAGATGGCCAAGCAGCTAAACCAGCTAAACACCAGCTTTGTTAAACGGAAGATAATTTAAACCTTCTGGGAAAGCCACTAAAATAGCTTAAAGCAGCTAGAACTGGAAAACCTCCTTAGGCTGGTCTTTTTGACAGGGTTTTTATTATTAACTGGCCTAGATACAGCAATCACTGAAATGGCCGAAATGTTTAATTGTATCTACCAGAGACGAACATGATTTTATTTATTTTTTATTTATTTTTGCAGCTGTGCCCTCAGCGCCACGTAATGTTATCTCCAGTGTAAACGAGACATCACTTATACTTGAATGGAGTGAACCACGTGACCAAGGTGGAAGGGAGGACCTTCTCTACAACGTCATCTGCAAGAAATGTCTTCCCGAACGCGGTACCTGCACACGGTGCGATGACAATGTGGACATCTCTCCACGCCACCTTGGGCTTACCGAGAGACACGTGACGGTCAGAAATCTTCAGGCTCACACCCAGTACAGTTTTGAGATCCAAGCCGTCAATGGAGTATCCAGCAAGAGTCCCTATGCACCCCAGTTTGCCTCTGTTAACATCACTACCAACCAGGCTGGTGAGTTCAATTATTGTTTATATATATCATTTTTATTTTTGTCTGTTTCAAGATGTCTTTCAGTCTGCCAGTTACTGTATTAACCAGCATTTATGAGCCAGAAATCAACTGCTGTGTTCTAATACACAGATACCAGCCTAAAGTCTGCATGAGGATTGTCCTTTTCCTTTTTTCCTTGTCATTCAATTGGAACGGTCCTGAAATTAGAAAAAAAAGTAGGGCTGTGGATGATTTCGTCATTCATGAACCGACTGGATGGGCTTTGCTAACAATAAATGGAGGAAGATTGACAAATGGTTAAATGCATGGCAGAAAAGAGACACACACTGATAGCCCCGCCCCAAAGGACTGATAGCCCCGCCCTAAAGGCATTCCATATGATCAGAGACAGAAAAGTTGTTTCAAGTGTGGAGGGAAGGTTATGGTATTTCATTAAAGATAGATTGTTTATAGCAAGTACTACTATATACATAGATGATAGAAAATAAGAAGAGTACATTTTGAACTCATGCCAACTTTAATTTGGATTTCTAATAGGTCACAATAAGTATTCTAAAGGCACATGCTTTCTGGCTTGAAATAATGAAGTGTAATGGGTTCTCCTAAAATCTTTCAACCCACAACTCTACCCGAAGAGCTCAGCCCTCGAACGCATTGAACAAGAGAGTGGTACTATGATGCTTGGTAGCTAAGCTACTCTAGACTAGAGTGTGCTGGCTTAGTAATATATGGTAATGCATTAACTTTGTGGAAACAGCCTTATATTGTGTTATTCAAGTTTTGAACTGAACACTGGACTTCTCATGATAGCTTTCAGAGTCATGCATATGTTTAACCCTCTACTTAGCACAATTATGCTAGCACCCTGCTCCAAGAATGCCTCTGTTTGCTATCAGGGATTGACCACAGGCATTGTAATATGACCCGTGCTCATGTTGCACATGAGTCAATCCTGGGGTGACATGCACACCCACACAGCAGCCCACCCCCATGGTTCAAAAAATTCATGAGGGTCTGTGATCAGATTATCTCCTAGGACTGTGGCTGAATATTCATCCACCTTTTAAGACAAAAAATAAATATGGACCATTAGCTCAAGGGACGTCATGGTTACTTCCACTGTCTCCGCAGGCTGAGGCCCCTTAATCCCGGGGTGAGAGTAAGCTAGTTGGCTGCCCAGGGAGCATTGTCTTCAGGGTGAGGCTTTTCTGAGCGAGGGCTAGGTTAGGAGGTTGACGGTGTTGGGTTGGGGGAGAGTGGGCTTTTGGGGGAGTCGGACAAAGAGACAGACAGAATAATAAAGAGCTAGCAGGGAAAGGATCAAACAACCGGACCTGGGGATTAAAACTCTTTTAACAAAGAAAGAGTAAGGGAGAGTGAGACAGAGGCAAGAAAGTAGGGGATGTTAAGAGCTACTATAGTGTGCGAACAGAATGCGATAACATCAGAAACTGGAGACGGCAACATCAGGTCTGAGGACAAACGGGGACAGTACAGATTATGTTAAGCTAGGTGCCAAGATAAGTAAGGTGCTATGGAAGAACTTGTGAGAACATGAATGTATGGGTGAAAAATCCCTGCTCGTATTTCAACTGGAGTATTATCCAAAAATCATCTTAATATACTACAACTATTTTACTTGTGTGATTTTATTTTATTTTTTCTCAATAAAAAGAAAAAATGATGATTCATTAGGTTCACAGTAATATATTATTCATTCATTCATTTTCATTTCGGCTTAGTCCCTTTATTAATCTGGGGTCGCCACAGCGGAATGAACCGCCAGTTATATATTAATAATATATTATTTTTATAGTATTACAGTACAAATATTGAAGGAACATTTAGGTTTACACGTTACAGTAATTAACCAAACATATATGTCATATAATTGTGACATTTTTATATTTAGAAAACACATGGTAGGAATGTGGCATACCAAAGTCACTAGAGCTTAAGAAATGGACAGAGGGTGTGTGCAGTCATACACATATTTGCAAGTGTGTGTAGGTTGTGTGGTAAGCTGTCTGGACTGGATCTGCCAGATACTAAGCCTTCCGGTTTGTCTGTTATGGTGCTTTTCACAAGAAACTTCAGAATGTACTTTGTCTGTGTAGTTCGAGAGGCTGGGGCCCCAAAAGGCCCAGGACTAAGAACGGTCTGATGCTTAGACTTCAAAGCAGCTCTTTGGTAATCCTGAATGTGAGCATGCTCTAAATGTGAAAAAAAAAATGCTTTCATTAAAATTGGATTTCTCTCATTTCCCCCTCACAGCTCCTTCTGCAGTTCCTACTGTCCACCTGATGGGGGCCTCGGCCAACACCATGAGTCTTACCTGGCTCCCCCCTGACAAACCAAATGGCATCATCTTGGATTACGAGATTAAATACCATGAGAAGGTAAGAGCCAGTGTAAGTCAATGAAGCGAGGGGCATTCAATCACAATTCCACCACTGTCATCCTCTGCTCTGTACATAATCGTTCATCCTGACAACAGCATCAACCCTTCCTCTCTTTCTCGTACCGAACACTCTCCTCCCTAACTCCTTCCTTGATTCATCCCCTTCTTTTGAACGCTGATACCGCGAGGCAGTCTGAGCTTGGCAGGGATGGAGGCAGGAGGATTTGCATAGAGCAGTAGAAAGGGCCAGGCATATCTGCTCCGTGTTTGATGTGTTGTACTGACAGATTAAACCAGAGCTGCCAGACTCCTTCTTTTGGGTGCTGGCTGGTTTTATATGGCTTGTTTTATCACTGTTCCCACAGGACCAGGGAGAAGCTATTGCCCACACCATGACAGCCCAGCGCAGCACTGCTCGCATTGAGGGTTTAAAGCCGGGTACACCATATGTGGTGCAGGTCCGAGCCCGAACGGTGGCAGGGTATGGCCGCTACAGTAGCCCAACAGACTTTAGCACCAACCATCAAGGTAAGAAAAGCTTAAAATTTTGTCATGCAATGGCATGACTAAGAACCAATTAGTAGTCCTAAAAATGTCTAAAAAGGATTTATGAGAATAGATTTGAGAAATATTTTTTTCATTTTCATCATACAGCCGATGCAGACAAGACGCTACAGGAGCAGTTACCCCTCATTGTGGGCTCTCTGACCGCAGGGCTCGTCTTCATCATTGTTGTTGTGGTTATTGCCATTGTCTGCCTCAGGTAAATAACAACATTTTTGCTGCATTTATAAATGCAACTAGATGTTATTAGTTACTGGATGTCCCTATAAAACAACACCATTCTCTAAATGAGTATGTAATTTGGGTCGCCCGTAATGCCAATGCCAATTAATAGATGTAGTATCAGGCACTATGAGAAGCAGTTTCATTCCAGGTTGTCAGTAATTGTGGATCTTGTAAACTGCAGCCAGTGGTCTCTAATGTACATGTGCCCTACATTGAATTCCACAGTGTCCTGGTGGTTGTTGGCAAAGTCACTTTCCATCCTGTGGCCACCTTCCCATCACTTCAGTTGAGGGGCATGCCATCTGTGTATTTAAAGCCTCATCATGCTAAATTCTCAATTTGCACTCTCTTTCTTTCCAATCACACAGTGCGTCTCAGTATCTTAACTTGTAGGCCTTGGCATATTCCGGAACTGAATTTGAATTGGAAATGAGATACAAACCACCAGCGGGTATTATTGGCCCGGTTACTAGTTAGACAACAAAGGGATTGCATTAACATGTACTAGAGGGGGGTGGGGTTTGTTGAAATTGCATTTCATTTAATGGACTGATAGTGGAGAAAGTGTTAAAGAAGGATTTGGGATACATGAATTAATTAAAGAATGAAGCAGCAAAGATTCCTTGGCATGTAACGAGAACAAGACAACAATGCAGCTACTGTTTTTCTTAGCTGTCTGTATGTAGATTTGACTTCTACCATTTAGTCAGCTGAAATGACAGGGCTCTCTGGAGGCTGAATCTGTTGTTCTCCTAATTTTCATATCACTCCACTTCTTGAATTGACCTCAATTTACGTCCCTGAAGGAGCTGGGAAAAACAGGCCCTTTAGAAAATGCTTATTTCCCTATATTTAGTTAGTCGGTCATCAACCTTTTGTAAATGACTGCATTGTCTTTGGTTCACAGGAAGCAACGCAATGGCTCAGAATCTGAATACACAGAAAAGCTGCAACAATACAGTAAGTCTCTCTTGAGTTTATTTGCAATCTGATCTCTAACAATACATTAAATATTGCATATCATGGCAGTGTGATTCATACGGCTATTCGCACTACTGAATCCCCTATAGTCACTCCGGGGATGAAGGTCTACATTGACCCATTCACCTATGAGGACCCGAATGAGGCCATCCGCGAGTTTGCCAAAGAGATTGACGTTTCCTGTGTGAAAATCGAGGAGGTCATTGGCGCAGGTAACCAACACCAAAAGCTCCTGAGCAACAGGGGGAAGACAGCTAGGCACACCCAGGCCATACCTTTAGAAGACTTCACCTCAAGCGGTACTTAAATCAACTCATCCCGCTCCAAAATCCAGTCCCTTATAGCACCTTACCAACGTCTCTAACAGCTTTACTTACAAAATGGAGCTTCTGAGGTTATCTTCAGAGCTAACTATAGAGCTACCACTCCTGCTAACTTACCAAGCCTGTCCTGAGCCTGACGACATCTCTCGGACAACTAATTGTCCTCCTGACCCTATGACCTGTTGATTTCTCCATCCATGGTGCTCCTTCCTGCCCTTGAGACCACTCTCTTTTGTGTTGTAAAATGTATGGATCATAGCATTAGTGCTAGCAATATAGTTTCTAAGTATTAAAAAATAAAGAAAAGTAGGATTCTGGTTCAGTAAGAAGCCATGTTGTTATAGAATGGAGTTGAGTAGCCCCATGTCAGACTCCAGCAAACAAGGCTTTTAACATCTAACGCTGCTACCTGAACCTGCTGTTTCTTAGCTTTGTCTAAAGTGATGAACACCTACCATGTCCTTCCCTGATCCCTCTGTTTCTCTTGCACTTGCTTACACGTTGGCTTAGACTACAGACGCAAGCCGTCCAATCCTCCCAAGCTTTTGTCCCCACCTTCTTCCCACATGTCTACCCTCACTCTCTCCACACCCTAGCATCCACTGCTTCTGCCCTTTACCCCTTCCTCTGTTGCCTTACTTTACCCATTTCCTTTTTGGTACCCCAACCCCCAACAACCTTTCAAAAGCCTTTTCAATTTAAGCATTCCTGACCTCACACTACCCCTTCCCTCACCCCTGGATACACTCCAATAGCATCACCTTTAGCCCTGGCTTCTCTTGCTGTCTGTCCCCCGCTTCCCCCTGGCTCCTTGATTCTAACCAGTAACTGTCCCTCTCCCCTTTCTCTCCCACACTCCTCCACTCTTCCCTCTCCTCTCTCCACTCCACCCTTTCTTCCTCTTTCTCGTCTGTCTACTACCAATGTAGGAGAGTTTGGAGAGGTGTGCCGTGGCCGCTTGAAGCTCCCTGGACGGCGTGAGATCATTGTGGCCATCAAGACTCTAAAAGCAGGCTACACAGAACGTCAAAGAAGAGACTTCCTGAGTGAGGCCAGCATCATGGGCCAGTTCGACCACCCTAATATTATCCGCCTGGAAGGGGTGGTGACAAAAAGTCGGCCAGTCATGATTGTCACTGAGTTCATGGAGAATGGAGCACTGGATTCCTTTCTCCGGGTTAGTGACGCTTACTACCCTTTTAAAGTTTCACTCAGAACATTTGTTGACGTTCAAATAATAATTCATGAGGAAGTTGTTTGTTTTCAAATAAAAATAGATTATCCTGCCTAATTCTTTGGAAAAATGTCCTTAACTTTCCAATTTCTCCTGCAGCTAAATGATGGACAGTTCACAGTCATCCAGCTTGTTGGCATGTTAAGAGGAATTGCTGCTGGCATGAAGTATCTCTCTGACATGAACTATGTGCACCGTGATCTGGCGGCCCGTAATATTTTGGTCAACAGCAACTTGGTGTGTAAGGTGTCAGATTTTGGCCTTTCTCGTTTCTTGGAGGATGATCCCACTGACCCCACCTACACCAGCTCATTGGTAAGCATTTACATCTTTATTCATTATTATTTGTAGCAATTAAGAATGTCTAATTGATGTTAATAATCATGGTTTGCTCTTGCAATTGTAGGGAGGAAAGATACCTAT
Source organism: Danio choprae (assembly GCA_903798125.1). NCBI lineage: Eukaryota > Metazoa > Chordata > Actinopteri > Cypriniformes > Danionidae > Danio > Danio choprae. The sequence goes on along the minus strand of CAIGQW010053692.1, from coordinate 8,553 downwards.
TCGTTGGACAGCCCCAGAGGCTATTGCTTATAGGAAGTTCACCTCAGCCAGTGACGTCTGGAGCTATGGCATTGTGATGTGGGAAGTGATGTCATATGGCGAACGACCATATTGGGACATGAGCAATCAAGATGTGAGTTTCCTTGATTTAAAGTGCTTTGCCCCTATTTAACTTCATGTGAGTGTAAACAACGGCCAATTATTATTTTTTCCATCAACAGGTGATCAACGCAGTCGAGCAGGACTACCGACTGCCCCCACCTATGGACTGCCCTACTGCCTTGCATCAACTCATGCTAGACTGCTGGGTGAAAGAAAGAAACTTGAGACCTAAGTTTTCTCAGATTGTCAACACCCTGGACAAGCTCATTCGCAATGCCGCCAGCCTTAAGGTGGTCACCAGCACACATTCTGGGTAAGGGCACACAAGGACTGACTTACCCAACATACTTCTATGATTTTATCCTCTCAGCTAAATAAGCAGCATAAAATAATTCAAACTAGTTCTCTTGTTACAAATTCAGAATTAGGCCAACATTACTGAGGCATTCTAATTAAGAGACCATTGATTTTAGATCATTTTCAATTGACTATCCATACGGTAAGCTGAGAAACTCTGACGTTATGGAAATTAAGATGACCTTCAGTCAATAAAACATTTGGTTTTATTGCACCATAACAGGGCTATCGATTGTTTTGCCTGAGATGCTTGCTCGGGTCTATACTTACTAGAGCCTTTTGAGTTTTAGAAATTTAATGATGCAAGCTGAATTCTAGATGTCATTCACTATATAGCAAAATTCTACTCCTTGATCAGCATTTCTGTGCAGACTTTGTTTCAGTTGGACAGTAACTGTTAGCCATAAGCTGCAGGGGGGTTGTGACCCAACTCAGGGTGCCTACCTCTGGGCTGTAGGTCCTGGGGGAAGGTTTTTAACAATGAGGAAACAGTAGGCGACGCATTGTCTGCTCTGCAGTGATCAGAGGATAAAGGAAGAATAATTAGTTAATGCAATTCAGAGATGGGAATGGCTTTAATTAGCAAGTAACAAGATTTTAAAAGGGCCAACGGATAGGTGGCTTGCCTGCTGAGCTTAATGAAAGACTGAGAGATGGGCTTTGGTTGTTTCAACATTTGATACTTCTACTTTTTTCAGTGACCCATCCCTTAAATAAACTTTGGACAGTTTAATTAGTCAGTGGTTTCTCTCAATGCTGAGTTAATCGTAGTTATGCTGGGATATCTGTCTATTTGGTTTCTTTGTACAGTTTCCCTGTGTTGCAATTAAAGTCAACGTCCCAAAGACGTGAGAGCCAGACCAGCTCTAACAATGCTCCATTAAGAAATGCTGCCTTCCAGGTTAATGACCACAAACCCTTCAGCCCTAAAGGCAGGAGCTTATTAAAAATCACTCTTCCCATCCATCTACAGGCCTCGTCCTCAATAGACCCTCTGTTCTGTTCTTATTAACTTTTTTTTCTTATGCTTTTAATTGTTAATTAATCTAATGCCATCAAAAGACAGCTAGGTTCAGCAGAGCAGAGAGCTTGCAGACAGGAGTGTCTTTGCTCTCAAACTTTGTCTCAGACCTCACTCTTGGTTATTAAGACCCAAATCTGGGCGTAGATCAAGTCTGGTCTCTGTTGGTTTTGTCTGATCTAATTTAAAATGGCCTCTTTTGTGAATGCCTTTAAATGTAGCTGTGCTAGAAGTCCAAAAAGGATCTTGCTTGGTTGCAAGCAGGGATTTACCAATATAGATCACAATAGGACCTGCAAAGAATCTGAATCCTACTTGGATATATCATGTCATGCAAGAGCAGGACATTTATTTAATTATAATTTGTAATGGACCATCAACAAATGTGTTAGGTAACGCGTATTAAGTCCAGAAATTTCAGACCCACACCCACAGCTTACCTCAAGTTCTCTCTGGCGGGCTGCTGCTTGTCTCCAGCCAATGAGCCACAGTGGCAGGTTCAGGCCCTACAGGCCCGGAGAGGTGGTGGTGGGGGGTTTGGGGGTGAGGTTTCGGTGGTGGAGGCCTGGCGTGACCTAACCCTCTCTCTCTCTTTTTATCTCCACTCCTCTCTTTCCCTGTAGGGCCTCCCAGCCGCTCCTCGACCGATGTGTGCCTGACTACACCACCTTTACCACTGTGGGTGACTGGCTGGATGCCATCAAGATGAGCCGCTACAGAGACAACTTCCTCAATGCTGGCTTTGCTTCTTTTGATTTGGTGGCCCAGATGACTGCAGAGTGAGTGTCTGGTCCATTTGTTGGAACGCTTCATTTGGTTTCATGTTAATCCGGCTGCAAGGCAATGGTTCAACGTTTAATTGATCAAAAAAAAAAATGAGTAAGAATGAGTAAAGGTTATTTCAAAATACAGCTTGCGATGTGGATTTTAGTCAGCCTAAAAACAGCCTAAAGCAGAACTTCACTAGGAAATGAAGAGACAATGAGTCTCAAACTGAAAAATCAATACTTTATTGATCAGAACAGAGTTAGTGATCAAGCTTTTGAGCGTGTGATAATTTCCCTAATCTCGCTTTTAGTTGACGTTAGCATTTCATCCTCACGAAATGTCACGAACAAGGAATTTTCCAAAGGTCACTGTCCAAAAACGAAGTCCACGATTTGTCTACATGTTAAACGACTAGACAGATGTGAAGGGAGCAGTTGGGAGCAAATAAACGAATAAAGAAAATAATTATAAATTCATCACACCCATTAAAGCGTAATAAAGGACGGAGGCAGGGGTAATTTGTTTCAATTTGGCAACTTGACAGGTGGACCACTCGTTGGTTTTCTCGTGCTCTTAATGACTAGTAATTCTCCTAATGGGCTCCATTTATTATCATTTCATCCAACATTGTTAGCTTGATGGGACCAACAGAGGAAAAAGAGAGAAAACACTTTTGCACTGTATGAAATTACTCTGCTAATGTTGTGCGATTGTAGAGATGAGAAGGGCAGACAGACTGGGGGCCGCCACGGGGCCAGTTGCTCCCTGACAACGTCTGTCCTCTTGCAGGCTTTTGCTTATCAGAAGGTACAAAAAAAAAAGTAAACAGGAGACCGTGCTAGCTTTTAGCTACGCATGTTGCTGTGTAAACTAAACCCCACGAAGGGATAAGATTACCCAAGCCAATAAAACAACAGGAAGCATTTTTATCATAAAGCCTGTGGTAACCTTTACACCACACTCAATCTACAGTATAATGACTGTCGGTTTGTGCAGTGAAACATTACTCCAAGTCATGTCTGTGGTTATGCTAATAGCACTTTCCTTGTGCGAAACTTGACATCTGGTAGCCTTAGGTGCAAACCCTCGCAAATCATTGACCGAATTCTTAACAAGTCTCAAGTTTGAGAACTGGCTTCGCACACCACAGACTCATCTCAGTTCAGTAGCCAAAGGGTGGGGTTGTTTCTGTTTGCTCAAACTAGCAACAATTTGCTAACGGATTAACTCACCTGGCTACATTCCCGTGGGAGTCTTGAATGACTTCAATTAGGTTCTCTCTTGTAAAAACTATGCGGCCTACTGCAAAAACTCCATATCTAGTCAAGAGTTACAGTCTAATTTCTAGCCAAATCTGCTTTTAAGAATAAAATACTATGCAGGATCAGATTGTGTAAGATCATCATGATGGTTTTAAGAAAGTACAGCTTAAGCTTAGGCGTTTTACCTGCAAATTGAGCTTAATAACAATTAGAGACATAATTTAAGACCAGAATTGTATTGTGAATATTTTATTTAACTGTAATGTAGCTTTGCCGGTCAAAAAAGAAGAAGAGAAAATCTCAATCTTACTTATACTTGTTCTTTGTGACAAAATACATGGTTATTGTTTGATCGGACATTATTCAAGTCGCACGTTTGAATCAAAAATGTTGTATTAATTATGTATTGAATACAAATATATGCATACACGTGTACACCCGATTTAATTCATACAGTAATCTTGTTTAAAGTTTAAACGCTGTGTCTGATTTTTAAGAAATTCTCTTGTTTTGTAACTCCAAGACTCTTTTCACACAACATATTAAAAGCGTACAGTTTAAATCTAAATATAGTTAGACTAAATGCTTGGAGTATGTGTTATAATACTTGTCTTAAAGGGATAGTTCACTCAAAAATGAAAATGTACTCACTATTTACCCTCAAGTGGTTTTTAAAGTTTCTTTGGTTGACTACAAAAGAAGATATTTTGAAGAAAGCTATCTTCTATAGTGTTCAGCAGAGGAAAGAAAGTCAAACTGGTTTGGGAAAAGTGTGAATAAGTGTGAATAAATGATGACAAGATTTTCAGTTTTGGGTGAACTTTCCCTTTTAAGGCATGTAGTTTTCTTTAATTAAGCCGAGGTAAGTCAGTATTTCAAGAAATCATACTACTCTGGATGATCATTTGACTTGTTTCTGGGTGGTTTAGATCAGTGTTTCTCAACCACCTTCCTGGAGGACTACCAGCACTGCACATTCCCGTGTCTCCTGATTCAGATCATCAGCTAATTAGAGACCGCAAGACTTGAAAAGGGTGTGTCAGAGGAAGGAGACATGCAAAATGTGTAGTGCCGGTGCAACTCCAGTAACGTGGTTGAGGACCACTGGTTAAGATGACATGTTTGAGCTTGTTTTTGTGGTTTGTTTTTTTCCGACAGAGATCTGTTACGGATAGGCGTGACATTAGCCGGCCACCAAAAGAAAATTCTGGGCAGCATTCAAGATATGAGACTGCAAATGAACCAAACGCTGCCCGTCCAGGTCTGAGAAGAGACTCTTTCCTACAGATACCTTAAAGACGACCCCCCCCCCACCCAACCACCCAGATCATCTCCACTAATCGGATGAAACTGGCTTGCAGTGCCTCGGACAACTCTTTCTTTCCCATTTGGTTCCCCGCATTATTTTACACCCGGCAGGATTAGATGAGATAATTTTGTACTTATTTTGTAAGGACGGAGAGGAAAGCCTGTATCCCATGCGTTCATTGGGGGTTTTTTTTGGCGACTGCATGTGCGCGTGTGATGTTTTCTTTTCTTTTTTTTATGTTTTTGGGGAGGAGGCTATCCGGGATTGGTCCAAATCTCCAAATAAATGCATTTCTCCCTGAAACGGACTCTGAGGGATGGACTCACGTCTTGAGATACTCCTCTAATAGATACGCATAACTTGAATATAAAGACAAAAAAAAGGACTACAAGTGAATATACATTCGCGTGGTGGACACGATCGCGTGAAAAAATCCCTCCAATGCTAGCAGATGTTTTATTGTGCGTGTGATTATTATTATTGTTTTGTGCTTATTCCTCATCTTCATATTGAAGGTGTTTTATTTAAGGGCACAAGCCTCAAACGGATCGGTCGAGGGCGGGAAAAAATCACGGATTTGTCGGCTTTGAGGAAGTTTGCATTTGTTTCGTCCACCAGGTTGAAACTAACATAAAAGGACTTCTTTCGAATATACCTGGTGAACTCAGGATGCTTTCTAGTTTCACATAATGGATTCCTCAGCTCTGTTTTTCACTATTTCAACTGATACTTTTCTTCTTTTGTATCCTCGTCTGCTGTTTTCCTTCACCCTGTTTAGTTTCTGTTCCACATCGAGTTGACATTTAGCTCATCGTTAGCCATTGTATCAGGATTCTTTAGCGGTTAGAAAAGGAGGAGGACTGTGGTAACTTGCACTACGCTGCGGGGAATGGTTTTTAATCAATAGCACTGCAAATAATGCTTTTCTTGCTTCGTTTTTGTCTGGTTTCTGAGCAAAATATCAGCAAATTCTTAAATCAAGATGCAGTTTTTAGACCGGCAAAACATTTTGGCTTGTTTTTTAAGAAATAATGTCAAAATTAAGTTTTTTTTTTTAAGCAAAATGATGGCCTCACGGTGGCGCAGTGGGTAGCACGTTCGCCTCACAGCAAGAAGGTCGCTGGTTCGAGCCTCGGCTGGGTCAGTTGGCGTTTCTGTGTGGAGTTTGCATGTTCTCCCCGTGTTGGCGTGGGTTTCCTCCGGGTGCTCCGGTTTCCCCCACAAGTCCAAAGACATGCGGTATAGGTGAATTGGGTAAGCTAAATTGTCCGTAGTGTATGAGTGTGAATGGCTGTGTATGGATGTTTCCCAGAGATGGGTTGCAGCTGGAAGGGCGTCCGCTGCGTAAAACATATGCTGGATAAGTTGGTGGTTCATTCCGCTGTGGCGACCCCAGATTAATAAAGGGACTAAGCCGAAATGAAAATGAATGAATGAAAAGGATCTTTTTTTTTGGCAGATTATTTTGCTCGTTTTAAGGAAAAACTCATTTAATGTTGATTATTTCTGAAGACAGGACCGAATGTGTTGCTTGTCTAGAAAATGCTTCTTGATGTAGGAATTTGTAGATATTTGGACTAGAAACAAGACAAAAACTTTTTGCAGTGTCCAAAACGTGCAGCGTCTTTCTTCATCGCGTAAAAAAAATATCGAAACATTTTTATTTTTTAAATGTAAAAAAAGTATATTTGAGAAGCAAAATCGTAGCATTTTTTTTTGTCAAATTTAATATATAATAATACATTTAATAAATATTATATATTTATTAAATAACAATAATAATAAATATAAATAAATATAATAATTGTCAAATATTTAATTCAGATTTTCTTTTGTAAAAATTAAATAAATAAATCACTGAAAATCAACAATATATTTGTCAACTGGACAATAAAAAACAAGCTGTTTTGCTTCTCAAGTATTACGTTTCAAGTATGTTTGGCTATTTTCTTGATAACAACACAATAATATTAATAAATATTATTAGGTTATCATTATTTTGATCCTTTTCAGCGTAAAGGATCAAAATAGGTTCAGTCACTGGCCGCCTCTACAAGGAGTGAGTGTGTACTTGTCCGTGTGTGTGTGTGTGTGTGTGTGTGTGTGTGTGTGTGTGTGTGTGTGTGTAAAACGAAGCAAGAGCAGACAAAGAGCTTTAATTATACATTATTACCTATGAATCAATATTATGATGCGGAGAAATATATACGTTTACAGTGATTTAAAAAAATATATATCTATAACATCCCAAGAGGCCAAAAGAAACGCTCAATTTATTATATACACTCACCGGCCACTTTATTAGGTACACCTGTCCAACTGCTTGTTAACGCAAATTTCTAATCAGCCAATCACATGGCAGCAACTCAATGCATTTAGGCATGTAGACATGGTCGAGACGATCTGCTGCAGCTCAAACCGAGCATCAGAATGGGGAAGAAAGGGGATTTGAGTGACTTTGAACGTGGCATGGCTGTTGGTGCCAGACGGGCTGGTCTGAGTATTTCAGAAACTGCTGATCTACTGGGATTTTCACGCACAACCATCTCTAGGGTTTACAGAGAATGGTCTGAAAAAGAGGAAATATACAGCGAGCGGCAGTTCTGTGGGCCCAAATGCCTTGTCCGAGGTCAGAGGAGAATGGCCAGACTGGTTCGAGCTGATAGAAATGCAACAGTAATCATCATGGATGTGCAGCCTACAAATCTGCAGCAGCTGTGTGAGGCTATCATGTCAATATGGAGCAAAATCTCTGAGGAACATTTCTAGTACCGTGTTGAATCTACGCCACGAAGGATTAAGGCAGTTCTGAAGGCAAAAGAGGATCCAACCCTGTACTAGTAAGGTGTACCTAATAAAGTGGCCGGTGAGTGTAAATTGGAATTAGTACATGCTAATATTATGTAACAGTGAGAAGAGGGAAAAAAGCTTCTGGAATGACGTGTTTCTTTGTGGAGGATAAAAAAAACAGCAGAGGAAGTGTATTGAAATTGGTTTTAAGGCGAGATGAATAGAGGTGTTGAAGATCTCGTCAATGCCGGGCAGATCCCGAGTAAATCTCTCCTATATTAAAGCTAAGCCCTTCCGTCAAACAGAATGCTAAACTGTTAATAGCAATTCTCCCACATGTCCTCTTGTAAAGCTCACTCGGTTCATTTCTAGCAATCATACTCCCTTTTTTTCTTCATCTTCTTCTTGGAAATACCGGATTTCCGGAGGTGTTTATTTAATTTCTAATAGTTTTTAAAGAGATCTACAATGGTGAATTAATGTAAATGCTATGCGGATGGCAGGATATGTTATACTTCCTGCAACCATCGGTTTGTCTTCCACGTTTTCAGTAATTTTTATTTCTTTGCACACAGGCTTGATGAAAGATCTCGTGTGTTTGGGTTTGTTTCACCAGCGTCTGCCGTGATGGTTTTATTTTTTTTGAATGGTTACTGTCTTCTGGTCTGATTGCTGGAGCTCAAAGTATAGTTTTTGTACACTTACAATTATATTTCATTTAACTGTGTACGCTATAAATAATCTGGAGTTGTTTCAACTTAATGTTGGATACAAAAACTGGCCAAACTAAACTGTTTAGGTACATTTTATAAGTAGAGATTTTTTACTTAATAGTATGTCTATTTTCCACAAATTTGGGCTAAACATTATTATTGCTGTTGTTATTATTATTATTATTATTATTGTTATTAGTAGTAGTAGTAGTGTTATTGTCATTAAGAATA
>CAIGQW010053674.1:450115-460557 GCA_903798125.1 Danio choprae | reverse complement strand
CACTAACCTGTGCATTATTCAGACACTAGATGGAGACAAACAGTCAACAACACAAAGCTGACAGAGACTAAAACAGCTGATGGAGTATACACTAACCTGTGCATTATTCAGACACTAGATGGAGACAAACAGTCAACAACACAAAGCTGACAGAGACTAAACAGCTGATGGAGTATACACTAACCTGCGCATTATTCAGACACAAGATGGAGACAAACAGACAAAAACACAAAGCTGACAGACACTAAACAGCTGATGGAGTATACACTAACCTGTGCATTATTCAGACACTAGATGGAGACAAACAGTCAAAAACACAAAGCTGACTGACACTAAACAGCTGATGGAGTATACACTAACCTGCGCATTATTCAGACACAAGATGGCGCCAAATACATTAAAGCATCACAAAAATGACACTCGCTTTAGTATTGTGATTTTTCAAGTGCTCACTATATTTTTAGATTTACTTACAGCGTCTCCAGGTATACCTTTGGCTCCTTTCGGTCCTGCCAAGCCAGCTTCACCCTTCAAAGGAACCAGAAAAAAATGCATTTTAAATATGTTTGCAGTTTCATTCAGAAATGGATAGTAAATTAATTGATAGTAAATTACACAAACAATTCACACAAAAGGCAAGAATCATCTTGAACTAAAGCATGTTTTCATTGTATTGTTTAGAGGAAAGAGTGCTGCACATATTTTGATATTCGTCCGGTGTGGACGCCATCTGGATATTCATTAAAGTCCTTTTACAGCTTCTTTTTACTTATAACTTTTTAAATGCAAAATTTCTATTAGTAAAGTAGCACTATATATATATATATATATATATATATCAAGGCAGCAACTCATGGCAGTAGGCATGTAGACATGGGCAAGACGATCTGCTGCAGTTCAAACTGAGCATCAGAATGGGGAAGAAAGGGGATTTAAGTGACTTTGAACGTGGCATGGTTGTTGGTGCCAGACAGGCTGGTCTGAGTATTTCAGAAACTGCTGATCTACTGGGATTTAAGGCACAACCATCTCTAGGGTTTACAGAGAATGGTCCGAAAAAGAGGAAATATCCAGTGAGGGGCAGTTCTGTGGGCGCAAATGCCTTGTTGATGCCAGAGGTCAGAGGAGAATGGCCAGACTGGTTCCAGCTGATAGAAAGGCAACAGTAACTCAAATAACCACTCGTTACAACCGAGGTACAACATCATATCAACGCCACAGCCTACCTGAGTATTGTTACTGACCATGTCCATCCCTTTATGACCACAGTGTACCCATCTTCTGATGGGTACTTCCAGCAGGATAACCATGTCATAAAGCGTGAATCATCTCAGACTGGCTTCCTGAACATGATAATGAGTTCACTGTACTCAAATGGCCTCCACAGTCACCAGATCCCAATCCAATAGAGCACCTTTGGGATGTGGTGAAATGGGAGGTTCACATTCACCGGTGTGCCCGTGTGTGTGGTCTGAAAGTGCTACTTTATTAAAAATAATTGTGCATTTAAAATGACAAAGTTATTGGTTTACAAGTAAAAATAAGCTGTAAAAGACGCTTAATTATCTTTATAATTAATTACAATATGTTAATTATTAAGTTGCCTATGTAAAAAGAATCTTCAGGCACGTTACTTTCTAAACAGACTAAACGCAATGTTACAAAATAAGACAACTAATATATTAATAAGTAAATAAAAGAGCAAAATAGATATCACCTTTTGGGAAAAAAGCACATGATATTGTATACGTGCAGATGTAATGCTGTCCACCCTACTCACAGCTTAACTATTTTCTGATTTAGAGTATAATGCTATAATGCACATGCGTTGTACAAATGCTTTGAGAAAATAATTACTGTGAAAAATGCTATACAAATAGAATTGAGTTGAGTTGAGTTGAACTGGATGGATTTTTACATTGGATGTGTGCTAATGATGCCTTGAAACGTTGCTGGCACACTCAGCTCGCAAGTTTCCCAAGACACCCTGAGGCATAAACTCAACAATAACATTCATTCATTTTCTTTTCGGCTTATTCCCTTTATTAATCTGGGGTCGCCACAGCGGAATGAACCGCCAACTTATCCAGCATATGTTGTACGCAGCGGATGCCCTTCCAGCTGCAACCCATCACTGGAGAACACCCATGCACACCTATTCACACTCATACACTACGGACAATTTTGCTTACCCAATTCACCTGTACCGCATGTGTTTGGACTGTGGGGGAAACCGGAGCGCCCGGAGGAAACCCACGCCAACACGGGGAGAACATGCAAACTCCACACAGAAATGCCAATTGACCCAGCCGAGGCTCGAACCAGCAACCTTCTTGCTGTGAGGCGAGAGCGCTACCCACTGCGCCACCGTTCTGCCCCTCAACAATAACAAATGCAGAATAAACTCAGAAAGAAGAAAAAGCCTCACCTTAATCCCCCTCTGACCATCATTTCCAGGTATACCAGGCATGCCCTTTAAAAATAAAAGCGTTAGCAAACAAATGTTCCCAATTGTCAATTCTCAATGAGCACGTTAGATCAATCAGAAAACGAGATTTACAGCATTCATTCATAGCTTGAGTCATTACACAAATGTGCTAGTGGGTGTACTGTAGTGAGGATCTGAGGCTGATGGTGAGCACGGGGCTTTGTAAGGACACTGCTGGGTTTCCTTGGCCTCTGATGAAGCTAACATGCACGGGATGTCTGGATTAATCACACATGAAATGCATCCCTCCTGGCAGGTAGAAGCTTCGTCAGCCAGAGAGAGTAATCGTTTTTACAGGATGTTGTTAAATTCGGATACTACTGTAATATAAGGACCAGCTCCACCGGACATGATCAGCAAACCTACACAATCTGGAGGAGGAGAGTTAAATCTCAGGGTAGCTTTCCTGTAATCATAATTCCAGTGCTAAGAGATTGTTTTGGTAACACTTTATTTTAAGTCACAGTTCATGCTAATAACAAACCATTAACTAAGACTATTGCCTCAATAAATTGCTAATTAGCTGCTTATTAATAGTCAGTAAGGCAGTAGTTGGATTTAGGTATTTGGGATGTAAAATAAGATCATACTTTAATGCTACTAATATACAGTTAGTATCTTAATAACAAGGTCACAAGCCATTAATAGCGTTAACTGTGACAAACTAAAGTGTTAGCATATTATTTAGTGGTAAATATGTAGTTTATTTATGAGGATAATGCATATTTAGATATGTTTCATTCACTCTGCTTCTTGTGGAGGAAACCCACACAAACACAGGGAGAACATCCACACAGAAACGCCAACTGACCCAGCCGAGGCTCGAACCAGCCACCTTCTTGCTGTGAGGCGATTGTGCTTCCCACTGCGCCACCGCGTCACCTTATTTTGACTCATTATTTCTTAAAACAATACTATATATTTCGCTTGTCTAGAAAATGCTTCTTGATTGAAGAGTTCTTGGGATATTTGGACTAGAAACAAGACAAAAGCTCAGTGAATCAGCGAGCTGAGATGCGTTTTGGGGGACTTCATTATTTGGATTTACTCTTTACAGACTAATGTTAGTAATACTTTAAATGGTCTCTCGAGAGTTTGAATGCGAAATTAGCTGGTTCTGCGGTTTATGAATGAACAGCAAAACAAACAATGTTCTACAATTTTAGCATATCCAACAAAGCCACATTGGTGCATTTTCCACGATAAGCGGAAGCAGATGTTTGGTCTGCATTTGTTCTGCAGGGACCATTAAAGAGAACATGGAAACTTGTTGCAAAAAGTACCTTCCATTGCTTTGAGGACATAAATTGTCAAGTCACTGAAAAAGACATTGGAAAAGGATAGTGCAGGGTGGATGCTAACTTGTGCATTGCATAACTACTTAAGAATCGCTACAGTGTCTATGTGGAGTACACAGCTAGCAATAAATTACTAACATTTTATTGAACACTGGAAAAAAAAATGCTCTCAAAACGTTTAGTCTTTTGTTCTAGTCTAAATATCAAACAATTCTTACATTTTCATTCATTCATTTATTTTATTTTTGGCTTAGTCCCTTTATTAATCTGGGGTCGCCACAGTGGAATGAACCGCCAACTTATCCAGCATATGTTTTACACAGCGGATGCCCTTCCAGCTGCAACCCATCACTGGGAAACATCCATACACACCCATTCACACTCATACACTACGGACAATTTAGCTTACCCAATTCCCCTATACCGCATGTGTTTGGACTGTGGGGGAAACCGGAGCACCCAGAGGAAACCCACGCCAACACAGGGAGAACATGCAAACTCCACACAGAAACGCCAACTGACCCAGCCGAGGCTCGAACCAGCGACCTTCTTGCTGTGAGGCGATCATGCTACCCACTGCGCCACTGTGTCGCCTAGCTATGTTTTTCAATAATTTATTTCTTTAATGATATTACAACAAACAGCTAAAAGATGTTTTCATATCTAATTAATTCTAATTCAGACTAAAAAGCTGTGCCGAGGTGCAAAACTGTGCACTCTGAATGAGTGAAAACATCAGCAGATAGTCTGACTCTGATTGGCTGTTGTCATTTTTCCCGCCATTAGTGTTTATTTTCAGCTCTGGGTTCACTTTGGGTCACATCAGCCAATAGCAGAACAGCATAATAACAGCATAATAATATCATAATCATTCATTCATTTATTTTCATTTCGGCTTAGTCCCTTTATTAATCAGGTGTCGCCACAGCGGAATGAACCGCCAACTTATCCAGCATATGTTGTACGCAGCGGATGCCCTTCCAGCTGCAACCTATCACTGGGAAACACCCATACACTTCCATTGACACACATACACTACAGACAATTTAGCTTACCCAATTCACCTATAGCGCATGTCTTTGGACTTGTGGGGGAAACTGGAGCACCCGGAGGAAACCCACGCCAACACAGGGAGAACATGCAAACTCCACACAGAAACGCCAACTGACCCAGCCGAGGCTCGAACCAGCGACCTTATTGCTGTGAGGCGAACGTGCTACCCACTGCGCCACCGTGCTGCCCTAATATCATAATAGTAAGCATAAACTAAGCATAATACTTTTAGTAACTCATTTCTAATATCTGATTTCTTTTCTCTTCGCCATGATGACAGCACATAATATTAGACTAGATATTCTTCAAGACACTAGTATTCAGCTTAAAGTGACATTTAAAGGCTTCACTAGGGTAATTAGGGTAAAGTTAGGGTAATTAGGGTAAAGTTAGGGTAATTAGGCAAGTCATTGTATAACAGTGGTTTGTTCTGGAGACAATCCAACACTAATATTGCTGAAGGGGGCGAATAATATTGACCTTAAAATGGCTTTAAAACAATGAAGAACTGCTTTTATTCTAGCCGAAATAAAACAAATGAGACTTTCTCCAGAAGAACAAATATTATAGGAAATACTGTGAAAATGTCTTTGCTCTGTTAACCATCATTTGGGAAATATTTGAAATAATTCACAGGAGGGCGAATAATGTTGACTTCAACTGTATACTATTATCATGATAATGATGCTTTTGCGATATATTGTGCAGCTCTAACCTGTACACATTAAGCTTATTGTTTGTCCCAAGACTATCTGTCTCCACTTACAGTACTAGCAGGCCTCGTATTTGAAACGTTCTCCCAGAAGAGGCATGAAACTATCACTCGTAGGCCTATTTCTCTAAAGATGATCTTTACCTGGCAGCGCTAGATTGCTCAACTGCACCACCGAGTCGCTTTTCCTCAGGCTATACGGTAAAATCTCCTCTGCCCAGTCCAGGTGCAAAGACTTAAGCACCAATAAGACTTCAAATCATGTCAATTCAGCCGGCCAAACTGGAACATTGTATTAGACGCAGTAAAAGAAAGGGAGGTCAGTTTTCTTCAACGCTGTCTCGTGTTATTCAACTGCAGTCCACCCACTAAAACACCTGGCAATGATCTTAGCAGTTTTTTTTAAGATATACTCACAGGATGTCCCTCTCTTCCATCCAGTCCAGGAATTCCAGGCGGTCCTGGATCTCCCTGAGGAGGCACAGATCACAGAGTCAGGATAGAAGTGCGAGAAATCTCTTTGTCTGAACTGGGAGATGGCAGTGTTACCCCTGATATATTCATTCATTCATTTTCTTTTCGGCTTAATCTGGGGTCGCCACAGCGGAATGAACCGCCAACTTATCCAGCATATGTTTTACGCACTACGGCCAATTTAGTTCATCCAATTCCCCTATAGCCCATGTGTTTGGACTTGTGGGGGGAGATCAGAGCACCCGGAGGAAACCCACGCCAACACGGGGAGAACATGCAAACTCCACACAGAAACGTCAACTGGTCCAGCCGGGACTCGAACCAGCTACCTTCTTGCTGTGAGGCGACAGTGCTAACCACTGAGTCAACATTGAGAATCATATACACCCAGTTTCAGTCATATAATTAGTTATCATTAATAACTTTTCTGAAGTAACTTACCCAACCCCAATGTTACTTGAACTTAATTAAATGAAAGTTTGACTATTTTGTTTTACTTATGTTTTACACAGCGGATGCCCTTCCAGCTGCAACCCATCACTGGGAAACATCCACACACACCCATTCACACACATACACTATGGACAATTTAGCTTACCCAATTCACCTATACCGCATGTCTTTGGACTTGTGGGGGAAACCGAAGCACCCGGAGGAAACCCACGCCAACACGGGGAGAACATGCAAACTCCACACAGAAACACCAACTGACCCAGCCGAGGCTCAAACCAGCGACCTTCTTGCTGTGAGGCGAACGTGCTACCCACTGCGCCACCGTGAGGCCCTTGTTTACTTATACAAAGTTTAACTTAATATTTTCAGTCAGTTTGACTGATGTAAGTTGAGATGACTTGAAAAATTGATTTGATTCAACAAAAAAATGTAATGCATCAATACTTTTGTTTGCTTACAGTGAACGTGGTGTCTCATGGCGCAGTGAATTATTATTGATGTCTTTTGAAGCATGATTAAGATGCAGTAAATCTTTCCCATATGCTTTTAATCTTTTGTCCGTAAACAAAAAGGTTTGTAAGCAAAGACTATTTAAGCGTGGCAACTGTAATTGTGCCAGAACAATTGTTAAACAAGAAAAGTCCCGTTGATAAGCTGCCCAGCACACCTCCGTTGGGTGAACTTTAAGGGAATAGTGCATGTTTAAAGATCTGAAACCAAGCAAATAATCCAGGATTTATCATATAGGCAACCACCATGATGTCGACGAACATCTTGGTTTAATAAAAGCCATGTGTACGCCTGGAAAAAGACACTGTAGATCAGCATGAAAGAGGAAACGATGGTGCAAAACCTTTTATGGCTTTCCACGCGGAGATTCTGCACTAGCATACTTTTTCATGCGATTCTGTCAAATAATACTGCATTTTGAAATCATGCGTAGCCTCCTTAAAGCGGGCTTGCCAGATATTCTCAATGTTCACAATTCAAGGAAGCCATCAAACATGTTCAGTTCTTTACGGGGAGGAGAATTAGATCAGTACAGACCTTTAAACCAATTCCTCCAGCGGTCCCGTCTTTGCCATCTCTGCCAGGTGCTCCCTTGATGAACACAAAAATGGCACTAAAGCATGATGCAAAACAATAAAGTGGAGACATGATTGAAGGATGTACAGTACATACAGGCTCTCCTGGATATCCAGGTGGACCGGCAAGGCCTCTGTTTCCTTTTTCTCCCTAAAATAGACAGCAGGTCCGTTAATATCGAAAGAGATTTCACAGATAACAGCCATTGAACAGATTTTATTTCTGTAATTGAACAGATATCCACCCATCCCTTCCACAGTCTCTTCCAGCTCCTGTCATAAGGAAGATTTCAGAGTATTACACTCAAATAATTAAGTTTACTCATTTAAAATGAGCTGAATCAACACAAGTCTTGAGTTTATTTGGGACAACTTCATTGTTTTATGTTCGATCCACTTAAATTTGTAAAACACAATTAAGTTAACTTAATCAATTTGTGTTATGACAACATGAGGAAATGTGGAGTCCAGCATTTTTTACAGTGCAGAGCCAGGGTGTGAACTACGGGGAGCTAGGGGGAGCTCGGCTCTCCTAATTAAGGCATGGGCTCCTGTGAAAACATTCATTCATTCATTTTAATTTCAGCTTAGTCCCTTTATTAATCTGGGGTCGCCACAGCGGAATGAACCGACAACTTATCCAGCATATGTTTTACACAACGGATGCCCTTCCAGCTGCAACCCATCACTGGGAAACATCCATACACACCCATTCACACACATACACTACGGACAATTTAGCCTACCCAATTCCCCTATAGTGCATGTCTTTGGACTTGTGGGAAAAACCGGAGCACCCGGAGGAAACCCACACCAACACGGGGAGAACATGCAAACTCCACACAGAAATGCCAACTGACCCAGCCGGGGCTTGAACCAGTGACCTTCTTGTTGTGAGGCGAACGTGCTACCAACTGCGCCACCGTGAGGCCCCCCCACCCCACCCGTGAAAACATAATTTGGGGGATCTCAAAAAATATTGACAGTGTTATTTTGACATGCAGTTTCAGTATTGTGTACTGTGATCATGGATTATTATGTGTAAAAGTGCAAAAACATCATTCATTTCTGCAGGACGGCGATTTACACCTCACTTAAAAAAAAAAAGATGACTACACATGCTATTCTTGTCATGAGCATCAAGGTGTGGGGGCGCTGCAGAGCCAAGTCCAGTCATGTCAAAGACTGACAGCCAGATGCTTTCATATGGACGCTGAGACACACTGCTTATTCATTCATTCATTTTCTTTTCGGCTTAGTCCCTTTGTTAATCTGGGGTCGCCACAGCAGAATGAACTGCCAACTTATCCAGCATATGTTTTACGCAGCGGATGCCCTTCCAGCTGCAACCCATCACTGGGAAACATCTACACACACCCATTCACACACATACACTACGGAAAATTTAGCTTACCCAATTCACCTGTACCGCATGTCTTTGGACTTGTGGGGGAAACCGGAGCACCCGGAGGAAACCCACGCCAACACGGGGAGAACAAACAAACTCCACACAGAAATGCCAACTGACCCAGCCGAGGCTCGAACCAGCGACCTTCTTGCTGTGAGGCGATCGTGCTACTCACTGCGCCACCGTGAGGCCCACACTGCTTATTCATTCTCCAAAACAAATGATGTGACGTTGTGTTTCATTTTATGTGCTTCATACAGTAGGCCAATACAATGTTCTTTGTTTTAAACACCGTGACATTGCTGTAAACATGTTGGACAATTAAGCTGAAAGCAGGTAAACTTGACAAGACGTAAGCCCCTTTCAGTGGTGTTTCTTTAATTTTCGAATGATCCTGTGTGGTTTACAGCCTACATCATTGTGGCAAGGGACTCTCAAGATCAAAGCGGCACCCGCCCCCACCAGTTAGAAAAAAAGTGGGCTCCCCCAAAGGCCACGGTATAGTCCGAACACTGTGTAGGGCCCTTTCGGTTAGACTACTCAACTGGGTCTTTACACAAGCTGTTAGAACCCTCAAATGAAATATTATCCACAATCACAGCTCCCAAAACCAGGACACCATCTCCTCCCACCACCAAACCACACAAAAACCCCAAAACACTGTTCATTTCTGAAGAGTGTCTCACATAGGTGAGTGGGCCTGACAAACCACCTGTATAAAACACACAAAACTCCACACAGAAATGCCAACTGACCCAGCTAGGACTCGAACCAGCGACCTTCTTGCTGTGAGGCCCCTCTAAAACTCCACTTGACTTGTGAAATATATTGTTACTTTTATCCCTACCAGCATCTCCCTAAACACAAAGTACATCATGTTTCAATCCAAGATTATATCAATACTTTCCAGGACCGGCACTTATTTAGTAACCAAGATCATGCAGGAAAGCTCCAGCAGTTCATTAGCTGTTATTCCAGACGGACTACAGATATGAGGTTGGCTAAGAAAACAGAAAGCCTGTGCAAAAGTCACTGTTTACACAAACAGTCTGAGAACAAGACTACAAAGCATTACTGGTCAGGCAAATGTCAGGCCCACCAAACGTTCGTGTCAACCGGCATAAGAAAACGGTTTTTGAGGACTGCAAGTGCTGGAAACCAAAACAACAAGAAGCTTTATGCTCTGTTTGGAGTTTATAAAATGAAGCAGAAAATATCCATACTGTTTGCCCATCTTTTCCTGGTGGTCCTTGTATGCCTTGATTACCAGCAGACCCCTAAAGAGAAAACAAGCAATCATTCATGTTATTTTCATCATTGAACATAAATAATATGGGTGTCCTTACATTCAAAGCTCACAGTATAACAGAGGAACATGTCAAAATCACTTACAAAGCTACATGGATGTCAAACAAATAGGCAGCTTCTTTCTTTCTTTCTTTCTTTCTTTCTTTCTTTCTTTCTTTCTTTC
>CAIGQW010053674.1:422751-439712 GCA_903798125.1 Danio choprae | reverse complement strand
TGGGTGTTTCCCAGTACTGGGTTGGGGCTGGAAGGGCATCTGCTGTGTAAAACATATGCTGGATAAGTTGGCGGTTCATTCCGCTGTGGCGACACCTGATTAATAAGGGACTAAGTCGAAGGAAAATGAATGAATGAAAATGAGATTTGTCATTAATTACAAATATTGCTGTAATTTCTTGTTTAGTTTGAAAAATGTGGAAAATTGTCATTTTTTTTAAGCTTCATACAGTTTTCAGGTATTTAAAATGTGTCTGTCTGCACAGATATGTTTATTTTAACATTGCATTATAGGATCTTTAACTGTTAATAAAGGTAAATACAATACAAGTATACTGAAAAAACAAGGTTAAGTACATTTTGTATTGCTAAACTCTTGCTGGTTTTGGATTAGACAGGCAGGCATATGTGACTAATGTTGACACGTGTCCATAAAGACATGTAGACATGCAAGTATGGCCTCCAGGTGTTATGTTACTGCACATTCACCCAGTGTTCAGAGCTCTTCTGTGGATTATTCATCATTCATGCTCAATAGATTTTTCAGTCAAAGTAACTCATGCTGCAGACTAAACTGCAATCATGCAAACTCCCACAAACCCATTTACAACTCCTCTGTGCTTTATCTAGTTTCACTCCCATGGGTAAGATGTATGTTATTATTATGGAAACAATGACTCTGTCTCTATACTGTTTTGAAAAGCTCTCATTATTTAGATTTGTCCGACTGAGCCACTGTATTTAAACTACTAAAGTAATGTGGCATGTTAGTAATACAGTATGTCATGAAATCTGATCTACATTCTTGCAGGTGTCTTATATACTCCACATTTGGGGGAGAGGCTGCACATGCGGATTGAACTCACCAATTTCATAGTTATTTCGTTGGCACTTTTACATACAAGCCATAGTGATTGGTCTTCTAAGCGGATCCACAATGGTTGTATTGACGTCATTCTTCAATGCAGGAATGTGCTTGTTTTTTGCAATTGAGTTAAAACTTCTGATTCAGTTGCCTATGGGAGTCTCGAGCCAAAAAGATTCACATGGCTGCTCCCACTCGTTTGCGAAGAATAAGGTGGATAGTCGTAAAGTAATTCATAGCGACCTACTGATGGGAAACTAATGCTTTTCGATCAGATCACTAAAAACATTTCAGCATGTTTACTGTGTTAAAATAAAGGGGTAGAAAATTCTTTCTTCATACTATTCATTCATTTATTTAATTTCCTTCGGCCTTAGTCCCTTATTTATCAGGGTTCGTCACAGCGGAATGAACCGCCAACTATTCCAGCATATGTTTTACACAGCGGATGCCCTTCCAGCTGCAACCCGCTACTGGGAAACACCCACACACTCTCACATGTACACACACCCTCTCATACACTACGGCCAATTTAGTTTATTCAATTCACCTATAACCGGAGCACCCGGAGGAAACCCACACCAACACGGGGAGAACATGCAAACTCCACACAGAAACGCCAACTGGCCCAGCCAGGACTCGAACCAGCGACCTTCTTGCTGTGAGGTGACAGTGCTAACCACTGAGCCACCGTGCCGCCCTTTTCTTTACACTAATATATTTAAAAAGAAATAATCATGTTGAAAATACACAATGAAGCTTAAAATTACAAGAATAATATAAAAGTCTTCTTTTAGACGACATTATAAATTTGTTAATACTATAGATCCAATTTTTAAAATCTAAATGACGCATATTCCAGAAATATAGTCATGTCCCCCTTTACATACTAAAATGAAAAGAATACCAGTTGTTAACGCATGTTCTGGATACTTCACTGAACACGACATGTGCTCACGTTAATTTGAGGTTGTATTAAACTGTGTAGTACTCACAGGCTTACCATCAGCACCAGCTGGACCAGGTTGACCCGGATCTCCCGTTTTCCCCTTTTCCCCCTAGAGAAGTGATTTAATATACTGTAAATATATTGACATAATTTTATTGCAAAATAATGATCTGTCACAAATACATCTGTGCTGTGCATTGTGTGCTGTTGGGGATGTTTTCATCTACCCTGAGGTGATTTTGAGGCTTAATTTGGCCACAACTGTCTCTGTTTAAGCAAATGGGATGATTATTGGTGACACGTTTTATTTTGACACATATTTGGGGAAAATGCTTTGGATTTTTTTCCCAAAAACTCAACAATACACTGGGCAAATTGACTCCCCTTTCGTTATGTTGGGGGCTGTTTTTCCCCATTGACCTCCATTATAATGACATTTTTGAATTGCAAAGCCATGACAGCATATAATCATGCATTATTGATTGTTGGTGGTTTTCCCTGTTGGAAAGAGGTCAAATGTGTGTTTTTTACGGTTGAGCATTTGCACACTTACCTTGATATGTTTGAGAAAATAAAAAATAAGCAGCTCATGTCTCAGAACACAGTAAGTGTATTTCTGCACACGCACTAAAATCTGCTGTCTTATTCCACAGAACTCCATATAAAGGCCAGAAACATTTTTGCACAGGCCTATCTAAAGGGTTAATGGAGCCGACTGATGATCAACAGTAAAAATAGCAAATGTTACTTTTTCCCAATAGGAAAAACCACCAACAATCAAGAATGCATAATTATTTGGTGTCATGGCTATGCGATCAAAAAAAATGTGGTTATAATGGATGTCAGTGGGGCAAACACATAACGAAAGGGGAGTACATTAGAACAATACACAAGATTTAACAAAATTCTATCTTCACCAATTGGTGATTGCTAATTTAAATGCATAAATGGATCAATTCAATTGAAGAGCAGCATTAGTAAATGGTAATCTCTTAACTCTAAATGAGCACGTGCAGTCAAAAGAATCTTCCCTCAAAGCATTTGGGAATTTTGCTCATTTTACGGTGATCACCTGCTGAAAAGCAGCATGTGTTTTCAAGCACAGGCTTGACCTTATAAATTTCAAACTTGCCTTTTTGTGACTTTTACGTGCAGTGCAATGGCCTTTGATGCAATGAAGAGATTATATAAGCTATTCTGTTGTATAAACCCACTAAAGGGCTGTGGGACAGGCGATTTTACCATCATTCCTGGGGTACCAGGTGGCCCTGGTGGGCAGATGCAGGGCTCAGGGGTTGGATCAATGTCTCCTGGTCCATTAGCACACTGGAAAAAAACAACAACAACAAAAAAATGATTTACTATGCTGCATTTCATAAAGCGTCACACATCATTTTATCTGTGTGGCATAAACTAAATTCTGTGGCAAAACGGCATACACTTTCTCTTATTTTGTAGCATTCTTTATATTCATTCAGCAGTACGACCCAGTATATCTATATAGTAGCAAAATGTGAGTAATGGAGATGAAGCACAACAAAAATGGTTAAAGCTCTTTCATAGCACTAGCCATTTTAATGTTACAATGAAATCAAAATTGACTGGTCTTACTAGCCATGTTTCCATCCACCTATCTTTATGGTTGATTGGAAATGCCAAGATGTGCATACATTATGAAAATGCGCCTAAAAAACGTATGCGCATAACTGAGTAGGATAAACGTTTTATTAGATAAGAAAAGATGTGCATAAACTACGGTGGAAACACTTTTACCTAACAAGCTCCAGTATGCGCATTACAAAAGTCATGTGATTTTGTTAGAAGAGATCACGTGGTGATAAAAATGTGTGTGAATGGACAAACCAGCAGGCTGAGCACACTGTAAAACATCTGAAATGTTGTATTGGTCATTCTAAAATGCCTTCACCATTGCAGTATCAGTGCTATTATATTATTAATGACCTCCAGAATAGTCAAGAGCGTCTGTGCTCCGCGCCTCACGCCTTCAAACGCCACCACACACTTATTGCTTATCAGCGTTGTCTTCTGAGGTGCAGTCATTTATTAAACAAGGAAAAGATTCACGCAGCGTCTCCTACCACGGTAAATTCAGTGTTTACTTTTGATATTTGGCTCATCAGCTCATCAGGAAGTGACGATTTTATACTCTTTGACTCATTGGATGGAAACGCTGCTTTCTTCACACGTCTTTTATGTGATATGTTTTGTGCATACATTTAATTAGGATGGAAACATAGCTAGTGTTTTATTAAATACTGATCCTTTTTTTTATTCTCCATTTGAGAATCTGCCTTCATGCTGATTTTTAGGCATCGTACGATCACACGCCAAAAGCACCAAGATGCTACCACGAATTTGTGGTAGTATACTGTACATTTATGCAAGCAGTTTGACCGAACGCTTTTGGCACACCAGCATCATTCAGCCATTCATCCTCAAAGCTGCTGACAGATTTGTTTTTAATCTAAGACAATACTTAGACTCTCCAAAATAAGACGAGGCAGCTCTTACCTCTGCAATTCAAAATGAGACTAGCGGTTACTTTTCAAAGCGAGCAAAGCCATCTTCAAAAGTACATACCTCTCCATCCTAAAAAATGAAAGGAGCACAAATACATTGGCAAAAACACAGCTTAGAGGTGCAAGGCTTCATTGCAGCATGCGCAAGCCAAAAAGGAAAATGAGGTCACACGTAGTGTTTGCAACCATGTTTACAAATGGCCCACATCTCTAAACCGCGAGTCTGAAAGAGATATCAGCGCCAGGTCAGGCAGATTGAGTTAGTGAATGACGTGCTACGCAAATATGTGATTGACTTTTTAATAAACTCTTCTGAACAAATATCATGCTCTGTTTGTGAGCGAAAAGATTAAGTGAAATTGAACAGATTAGATCACACTCGAAACACATTGAACTGGAATCGCGAAAAGATAAATAAATAAAATGAACAAAGTCCTTTGTGTTTTACTGTTGTGTTTGTTTATAGATTTGTCTGGTAGTGAGATAAACCCTTCGCAAATATCAAGCCATTCTTAATTCGATATGACATTAATAGATGGAATATATTTGAATGGGCCAAAATAGAAACATCCAAGATTCTGGTACTCACAACTCCAGGTATTTCACAGGCTGTTTCTCTGTTATTCTGCTCCGGGTCGCAGTAGATTCTGAGTTTTTGTACTTCAAACTGTTCAGGAAGACAAAAAGAATCAAAGCAGATTTATAAACGTCGATGCCTGTGGCAATTGCAAAAGGGAAAGGTGCTCCCTGTTGCATATAAAACACATTTGGTGTCAACATGACATGGTGTCTGCTTTTCCACAAGAACACTGCTGTGTTGCACATGTGGAAAATGATCCATGTTATGTTTATTCTTTGGCAAAAGATCACAAACGCATGCAAATATTCCAATAGCTGCCATCATTCTTTCATAAAATTGTGTAATGTGCTTTGTCATCGTTTTGTTAGCTGTGTAAATTAGAAGGATTAAAACGGTCAAGCTTTCTTTTTCTCTTCTTTTTTTCAATTCTTTATTAGGGATGGACATTTTGAGTTGTGTTCTGTCCAAAAGCAAGCGTGCAGATACAAATTGCACAGTGTAAAATGTTATTAATGGATTCCTTGTGTTATTTTTTTATAATAAGCTAACTTCAACAATTCATTCATTCATTCGTTTTCCTTCGGCTTAGTCCCTTATTTATCAGGGGTCGCCACAGCGGAATGAACCGCCAACTATTCCGGCATATGTTTTACACAGCGGATGCCATTCCAGCTGCAAACCAGTACTGGGAAACACCCATACACTCTCTCATTCTCACACACACACACACACACACATACACTCATACACTACGGCCAATTAAATTCATACAATTCCCCTATAGCGCATGTGTTTGGACTGTGGGGGAAACCGGAGCACCTGGAGGAAACCCACGCCAACATGGGGAGAACATGCAAACTCCACACAGTCTCGAACCAGCGACCTTCTTGCTGTGACGCAACAGAGCTAACCACTGAGCCACCGTGCTGCCATACCTTCAACAATGATAATCCATAAACAAAAGCACACAAATATGTTACCACACTTGGATATGTCCGAAACAACAACAACAACAATGGTGTATTTTATGAACTGTAAATTGTTGTTTTGCTTCTAATGTGTATTTCAATGTCTCTAAAACAAGTGTTATGTGATTTGAAATCCCTCATAAAGGGTTTCCTCCGGGTGCTCCGGTTTCCCCCACAGTCTAAATACATGCGCTATGGGGCAATTGGATGAACTAGTGTATGACTGTGTATGAATGTGAGCGTGTATAGGTGTTTCCCAGTACTGGGTTGCGGCTGGAAGAGCATCCGCTCTGTAAAACATATGCCGGAATAGTTGGCGGTTCATTCCGCTGTGGCAACCCCTGATAAATAAGGGACTAAGCTGAAGGAAAATGAATGAATAAATTTAGTTTGCCCTTTATCAATAATATCCTATGTCTGGTAATATGCTGCCATACTGCCATACTTTCAGCGATAACAGTAACATACTGTAATTGTATGTACATACTGTATTTGCTTACTGTATTGACACTTTTAAATGTTCTGCGACCTATGCTGCAAAACATTCAACCACAAAAAAGACATTTAATATCAATAGAATAATGACATAACAATGGCAGCTTATGTAACAGTATCAGTGGAGTCAGTGATATACTCACAGGTACTGTTGTTTCTTTGCTGACGTACTTTCCAACCTGTGTTTTTCCATTAATAAAAATACCATCAGGAGGATCCAGTGCCAAGGTTTCAATTTCCAGATCATCAACATACAGGGTGACGTCTTCCTCTGTCACTAAAAGACGCAGCTGATGCCATTTTTCATCAAACAGTTTCTGTAAAATACATTAAAAAGCTAAATGAAGATTTTGCTCTTCTTTTAATTCATAAAAGTTATTACATTAGTAAAGTTAACATCCTTAACAGGGATAGTTCACACAAAAATGAACATTCACGCACTATTTACTCACCTTCAAGTGGGTCCAAACCTTTATGAGTTTCTTTATTCTGTTGAACAAAAGATCTTTTCAAGAAAGCTGAAAACTTTTACCCATTGACTTCCATAGTGGGGAAAAATGAATACTATGGATGTTCAGGGGCTGCACGGTGGCACAGTGAGTAGCACGATCGCCTCACAGCAAGAAGGTTGCTGGTTCGAGCCTCGGCTGGGTCAGTTGGCATTTCTGTGTGGAGTTTGCATGTTCTCCCCGTGTTTGCGTGGGTTTCCTCCGGGTGCTCCGGTTTCCCCCACAAGTCCAAAGACATGGGGTATAGGTGAATTGGGTAGGCTAAATTGTCCGTAGTGTATGTATGTGTGTGAATGAGTGTGTGTAGATGTTTCCCAGTGATGGGTTACAGCTGAAAGGGCATCCGCTGCGTAAAACATATGCTGGATAAGTTGGCGGTTCATTCCGCTGGGGTGACCCCAGATTAATAAAGGGACTAAGCCGAAAAGAAAATGAATGAATGAATGAATGGATGTTCAGCATTCTACAAAATATCTTCTTTTTTGTTCAACATGATAAAGAAACTCAAACTAGTTTGGAAACAGTAAAGGGTGAATAAATGATGCCAGAAGTTTTAGTTTTGGGTGAACTATCCCTTTAAATATAAGAACACATGAGTAACATTTTAGTAGCAGTTTCCAAATTTAGTTTAATAAAACATTCAACTTTTGGAGCTCATATTTTCAATACTCAAGAATAATGCCGTAAAGTGTATCAGGAATGTTCAATAAATGAAGTAACATCAAGTTTATAATGTATAAAAATCCATTTAGAACTTCTTTGTCCAAATTCTACCAACATGTTTTATTCATATTGGGATTAGTGATCTGGTGTCCAACACACTTGTCTTCCATGGGCCTGCAGTTTAGGGATGCTCTGTCTGAGATTTCATCCTGAATCCAACTTTGGGATGCATGAATTTCAAAACCAAATTAGTGCTGATAAAAGCATCAAGAAGCATGGACTTTTTGATTTAATATAGCAGGACCGATGATCAAAACTATCTAAAACAGTGTGCTGGTGAGCAGCCATTCAGCACTGACTAATAAAAACAGAGTCCGTGAATGTTTCACAACTCTTCCGTCACGCTGTGCATTTACCTTAGCTGGTGATTTAGTGAAGACCACAGTTTGAGTTCCGCTTGGTGTACTGCTGGTGGTGGTAAACATCACTGTTCTGTCCAGGCCATTAAGGCTAACAGCCATTTGAGGCTTTTCATCCTTTGTCTGTATCCGCCATAGGTCCCACTCCTCTATAGCCACAGATCCTTTGTACTTCAACGTGGCCACAAAAACATAGGAAGGAGGAAGTCCACCTGGAAACAACATCCTATGGACATTAAGATGAATAAGTTGTTTTGATTCAAACAAAGTATACTTGCAAAACCATAAAGGCTTGATGACTAAAATGCCTTTACCTAGTACTCTCGCTCAGGTCATCTCGGGATGTCACCTGGTAGGCTTTACTGCCGTAAAACGATCCTTGGGTCTTTTTGGCTTTTTTAGCCAAGTTGAGATGTAGGAGAATGTCAAAGCCTTTCTCATCTCGAGAATTGATTGCAATCTTTGCTGGACATACAGTCTCTGAAGTGGATTAAACAGAAAACAAGGCATGAATAATAATGCATGTATTTTATATAATGAACAGTGGCCTATACTTTCTCTGACTTTGGTTTGGTTACCACAGTATGTGTCATATATGGTGAGGACAAAAAGACCGGAAAGGGTTAAATATTTATGGAATGTTGTGGTTCAATTTATTTGGCTTAGAGACCAGTCTAAAAAAAATAGTAGGAAGACCTTGGCGTGGAACACTGGACATTGTGCAAATATGCAGTCCGACTACAGAATGTCCCCGCCATTGCAAATCCCAGACAAAAGATGACCTCTTTTATCATAAAATGTCTTAACCGTTAACTTTTCCAGTGTCCGGAAAGACTTTCTGTTGTGACTTAGTCTTTGCAAACCTTTCTGGAAAGCAGTTTTTCCAACCTAATGGCTGTATTGCATTCCAGTTTTTATTTTCGCCCTTTAACAAGTCTTCGTGGAGTTGCTGCTGAGTAATCCATTGTTAGAAAAGTGCATTGGGAAATATCCTTCTTACCCAATTCAACTTTTTTCACCATTGTTACACTTAATATTGTGCTGCTTCTGCTTTTCAATGGACTAAATTGCTAATCCAGCTGATTCCTCACTAATTAAATAATTTCAGTTGGAGGGAACTATGCAAACTTGACATTTGTCTCTGCCAAATTGGATTAGCAATGTATAAACATTTCAGAATTACTGGCCTTTTGCAGAACTTTCAAACAATCAAACTGGCTTGTTTGTAAGCTTGCTGGAGATTGATGTCACAATCTTTGAAGGGCCCTCAGTAATGCATGATCCTAATTTCACACTTTCGGACAATTTACACCCAACTCGGTGAACTCGGAACACCTGGATGTTGTAAGACATAAATCAAACTGTGACCAAATTATGCATGCGGCTCAAACTTGGAGATGCCGTAAACCTGTCTCCACTAGTACATGACATGGTAAAGCAACAAAGTCTTGCTCCCCTGCGGAAGCTCAAGGCGTTAATGTATGCCATTTCATTGTGGAGTGAAAAATATTACACATGAATTTGAGAATCTAGCCACTGATATATGAAAGCTTGGAGACATTACGTTGAGGCTTACCTTCGCACAGCTTCTGTCTAATAACTTCACGGATCTTTGCAATAGCTTTATAGTCTTCCACAGAAAAAACATAGGTTGAGGATGGTTTGTTGGCGATAGCCCTGAGCTGTGCCTCTTCAGTCTCAGACCCGACTCCAATTGCAAAGAGAATTATCCCCTTTTTCCTCGCAGCTTCTGCAGCTGCCAGCACTTCATCTTGTGACTTCCCGTCCGTCAGAACCACAGCGATTTTTGCAATGCCATTCGGACCTCGCTCAGACAGGGCAAAGAGTTTGTCATTGGTGAACTTGATAGCCCTTCCCGTGTTGGTGTTCCCACCCATGTATTCTATAGACTCCATGGCCTTGATGAGGTCACTGCTTGAGAAGTGTTTTCCCAGGGGTATATGTAAGAAGGGGTCATCGCTGTATTGCACCACCCCAACCTGGGTGAACTTTTGACCGATGTTGAAACTCATGGTGATATTCACCAACCACTTTTTGACAATCTCAAAATTTATATCGTCCACACTCCATGATCCATCGAGTATGAATACTAAGTCACTTGGCGCTGTCCTACAACCTGAAATTGAGGAATGAAGATGAGATTTTGTTGCGTGTATTGACCATTTCAGCTGCTTGCATTACAAGGCACATTTGTGATAGTCTACTACCTATAGCAGGGGTCACCAAACTTGTTCCTGGAGGTCCTGCATCCTGAGTTTAGCTCCAGCCTAAATCAGACACACCTGAACAAGCTAATCAAGGTCTTACTTGGTATACTTCAAACTTCCAGGCAGGTGTGTCGAGGCAAGTTGGAGCTAAATCCTCCATGAACGAGATTGATGACCCCTGACCTACAGCATGTGTTAATCAATCCTATCCAAGTATTGACCCTCTGTTGCTAATTGAATGATCAAATTGATCTAAAGGAGTTGCAGGAATTCTTGCAATTGCTCAGTATTAAGACAGCCACAATGAACATTGGATCATTATTAGGTGATGTTATCTGAGTCAACAGTCTTCATGCAACACACACTAATGAAGATGAGAGAAGCACGCTTACTCAATCTCATGTCCTCATCTTGTGCTGTGCAAAACAAGTGAAGGAGCATGAAGTAAAGACACCAAAACACAAAATGCATGGATCTCATTTTGCAACCCATGTTCTTGAAGTACCAAGCTCCAGTTTAGCACCTGAAGAGAAATGAAGATAAGACATGCACTTCTTAGATGTCTTCACATGAATGCCATTGGATTTGCAGATGTTTAGTTTTCATAGTTTTGTTAAATGACTGACATGCGTTTTGTAATCAATGTAAACATCTCAACGAAAACAGTTGAGCTGCAGTTTTATTGCATTTGCTGTGCAAGGGTAATGTGGTTAATTTGGCCCATGCTAACAAAGATGGTTGTGCATTTCTAGGATTGGTGTGAAACTCAGAGAATGGAGATTATGTTTTTTTTGTGACTGGAATGAGAAAAAGGCTCAGTATTATGCAGGTCTCCTCTCTAATATGGACTAAACGTAGTTAAAATAATATCTTAACTGTACAACCAGCCTTTAAAGCTACATTCTCTCCAAGTCGAGCTCAATGTGTGGCAGAATGCTGATTACAACAACAAATAAAACATCAACTTGTCTATAAATTTAGTTTTAATTATTAATTCTATTCTTTTGAACCAATAAGCAATTTAAAGTCATATGATTATTCACTCCCTATGTAGGTGTGGAAATTGAAAAGATTTCTTTATGGTAATAAACATTATGCCACAAGTGCTGCTGCTGATTGAGCTTAACTTGCATTGAGCACGAATTGGACCCTTTAGGTGTTCTTTTGTTTTTTACTCCACAGTCTTACCAAGCAGAATCATGTCATGTTTTGAAAAAGCTCTTCATCTAACTCTGGCTCCTGTTGGAAACTGTGTGCTCTTTCCAGAAAGAGAAAGAACTGCAGACATTTATAAAAATAAAAAAATGCCATATTAAATGAAGACCAGATATGCTCCCTTTGGAAGGGGTGGGGGTGGTTTTTGGCCTACTGATTGATGCGGTCAAGCAGAGATTCCCAATGAAAGTTACCGTCCTCAACAGTTGAGAGATCATGAGCATGACTAGAACACGAGTGAAACTTTTATACATCCTTCAGCCTTGGCGAGTTATATGACTGGGGTTTTCCACTCTTTGACCTAAGACAGCCATGGTGAAACTAGTCCTCGCTCCAGTGCTTTGCAAAGCCCAGCGTAAGGGGAGGTATGTGGAACGCTCCATTATTTTCACGAGCATGTCTGCATGCTAAGCACCCAAACCCACGCCCCCCACGCACTGTTCCTTAGAACCAGGGTTTTCCCCCCTTCCAGTAATAGTTCTGGACAGTGACCAAGCTTATGTTCATGTGACAAAGCCAAAGCAACTTTAGACAGGGAAAAAAAAGGACAGCGCAGAACGAATTTGAATTGACTGTTTTGTAATGCACCATTACTCTCGCGGAATTAATGACCACAGGTCTTGCACAGTATGTACCTCTAGCCATATGGCTTTTCCCAGCACCATGACCTTCTCATTGACCTTGGAAGTTATTGGGGACCTCCAGACAGTTTATGGTTCCAGTCCCAGGTCAAGATGAAGGAGACTTAGGAGAAGTAATGTAGCTGGAATGTGACGTGTTTAAACATTGTCTGCTACCAAAAGGAATTGCGCCCCCCCGAAATTTAACCTAATATATCTTCAGCATGCATCCTCCAAAACATGACACTGAAAGCTCGGTGGAATTTCAGCAAGAGTAATTGATCGTGTTTGTAGTGAAACTTGTTTAAGATTTATTTCACGTTGATGGGTTTCGTCCAACTGAATGTGGGAGGCAGGAAACCCTTGTTGAACAGCTGATTCCTCCCTGTCCTCCAGATGAGGCGTGAACCTCTCCGTATCTAAGTAGGAAAAGTGCCAGATATGTATGCTTTATTTAGTCGCTTTCCCAGGAAAGGCATTTTTCATAAATCCGCTCCACATCTGTAGTCACTCCCCATTTATTGTGTACGGCTTGTCTTGGATCAGTTATCTTCATGTTTTCTAACTGGCAGCCATTGTCTTAGTAAAACCTTTCTGCCTGTTTTCCATCGCACAGCTATAAACGTGCTATTGTAATGCAGTGGTTTCAATACCAAAATCAACAACTGCTGTAAGGCATGTTCAATTAGTTTGCCAACATGAGGGGAAAATAAATGGGGGGCCAAGTTCCTTAGGCTCCAATAAAATAGCCAAAACGTTATATCAGAGAGACCACTAAAATGATTTCACATAATCAAGACCGTAACCTCAACGGTCTACTGAGGACAGAGCTGTTACGAGGGAATTTCCACCAAGTTACACACGTGATCAACATGCATGTGCTACTCGCAAATATTTGTTGGAGAATCTCCATTTTGATGCTTTTCCAGCTCCTCTGTGCAGCCTTTTTTTAATCACTGATGTTACCCCAACAAGGAAACACAACTCTTACGAGTTAAAGAAGGTTCCCTCAGCTAGACTGAATAACTTGGACTGGGTGCCGGACAAAGCCTTGTTAAATAATTCCATTCATTCCTCCCCTGTGACAAGTCAGGAGCTGATAACCCTTCCTAATAAATTCAGTTGTCTGCATGATTTGCAGAGATGCTGACAGAAAGGGCAAAGCATGTGAGGTTTTATGCACATGCAGTTTCTTTATTTGTAATTTTTTAGATGTTCTCAACAACAACAAAAAGCAATGCATCAATGCAACCCTACTCTCAGATAAACCCTTAACAGCACCACCATCAAATAATGCAGTTCTGTATGAATTTCATGCATTTCTATAAAAAGAAATGACCTCATCTTTTGGGGTAGCCATTAAGATGACGAGGTGTGAAACAGTATCTTCTGCATGCTGGTTGCATCCCAAAGGCAAAGTGCAAACACTAAAGATGTAAAGACAATCAATGCATCGCAGTTGTTAAGCAGAGAAAAGTCAAAGGTTTTACCAGAGTTGGATGTGCACGGAGCTGGACTCAATAATGAATAAAATCCCCCTCACTCACACTGTCTGGTGTCCCATGGTCAGGGCTGTGCAGAGTTGGAGGAGGTGGGTTTGAGGAGGCTGCAGACTTGCAGATGTGAGCCTGCCCTCTCCATTCACCTTCCAAATCACTCTCTCTCTCTCTCTCTCTCTCTCTGTCTTGATACAGGGGTTGAAATAAGGCACAGATAAGGAGAACTGCACTAAATAGAGAAGGAGTCAGCCCCC
The DNA here is from genome assembly GCA_903798125.1 of Danio choprae. Classification (NCBI taxonomy): domain Eukaryota; kingdom Metazoa; phylum Chordata; class Actinopteri; order Cypriniformes; family Danionidae; genus Danio; species Danio choprae. The sequence goes on along the minus strand of CAIGQW010053674.1, from coordinate 425,909 downwards.
TTTTTGTGAAAGCAGAAGGAAAGTTATAGTAATTCCGATACTCGTCCAAGGTTCGCATTGTGTATGACAGCTGCGAGGATAAATATTGTGAGGGGGGTTGTAGGAATGTAGATAAAGGAACATGCTTTCACATTCTCGTGATATGGAAAGCTGTTGCCTGTTTGTTCCTTTGTACAGTATGTTGTTAGTTTTCAGATTGATTTTATTTTCACTGTGTGTGTGTGTGTGTGTGTGTGTGTGTGTGTGTGTGTGTGTGTGTCTTGTGTGGTCTTCTGTAATTCATTGATAACGATGAAGGAATTCTGATTCATTTCTTGAAACTACTTGTAAATTTGGATTTTAAGTAGTTTTAGATTATAATGAAAGTTTATATGTTAAGATTTACAGCTTATCTATTCTAAAACAACATGTAGACATCAGAAGCAGGTTTATGCCGAGTCGGATTGAAGACATGACAACTTATCCTCTCCAGAATGTCAGATTTATTGAAGTGGATGGCTTATTGGAAGCGATAAATGTCTACAATTGCATGTTGTGGTTTTGGCACTTACAAGTTACCAATATTGGCTTATTGTGATTTTCCAGAACATCCTTGTGTTCTTCTGTGCTATATTGAGCGCAAAGATTTCTGGCCTAATCTTTCAAATACTCTCTTAAATTGGATCATTTCAGCCATGTTATTCACGTGGAGCAGCGATGGACTGTAACTCAAATCTGATCAAATGTAGTTGGTCATTTTAGTTTCATCATAAAAAGAAATCTGGAGCCTCATCCACATCGTAAATAAAAGCTTGAACACTGTAAAAGGCAGTAGACATTTTTGTGCACGAACAAGAACATTCAGTTATTATGGAGTTGTGATCAATCATTGATAAGTTCAGTTTATCTCCTGACAGTAAAAAAAGACTAATCAAATAGTTCTTATAGGTCACTAGATCAAATGCTGTTGGCCGTATCAGATGCTGTTTGATCTTTATTCTATGGAATGATGCATTTGACTTAGCATAGCCTTTTTATTCAGTGACTTCAAGAGTTCATAGTGACCAAAACTACTAAAAAAAGGATCATGTTTAGTCCATATGACTTGTGTGCTGTATTCAAAGCTGTGCAAACTAAAATTGATGTTGTTATTTCTCCAGAGCCAGAATATGCGAGTGAAATACTTTGATTCGTTACTGTTCATTTTGGTTCCTCACACAAAGCTGGACTTTTATGGGGATTTTTGTCATTTTTAGAGTTTAACAGGAGTCACCACTATGAACTGTGGCTGTAAGGAAACGTTGCCTATGATGAAAGTTCTTTATATTATGTTATTTATGTTTGCCTAGAAAAGGCTATGAATCCAATACGATAAGGGGTCCTTAAGCATCAAAACAGTCAAATTATCATATAATATTTGCATTACATTAGAATGCATCCTATGCATTAATTTTTCCTGTATTAAATATTCTGAGGGCCTCACGGTGGCGCAGTGGGTAGCACGATCGCCTCACAGCAAGAAGGTCGCTGGTTCGAGCCTCGGCTGGGTCAGTTGGCATTTCTGTGTGGAGTTTGCATGTTCTCCCCGTGTTGGCGTGGGTTTCCTCCGGGTGCTTCGGTTTCCCCCACAAGTCCAAAGACATGCGGTACAGGTGAATTGGGTAAGCTAAATTGTCCATAGTGTATGAGTGTGAATGAGTGTGTATGGATGTTTCCCAGTGATGGGTTGCAGCTGGAAGGGCATCCGTTGCGTAAAACATATGCTGGATAAGTTGTCGGTTCATTCCGCTGTGGCGACCCCAGATTAATAAAGGGACTAAGCCGAAATGAAAATGAATGAATGAATAAATATTCCGACTGCTCGCTGTATGCATCTGAAATAGAGGGTTCTTTTTTAATGTACCTGAAATAAATGTCAATAATTAATGAATAGGGTCATTAATATTTATTAATTCACCATTTGTAAACTGATGTTCACGGTTTTAGAACAGTAGGCGAGGCAAAGCAAGGCTTTTTTTTTTGTATTGCACATTTCATACACAATGGTCACATATACAGTATATTAATAAACACAATGTTCTGTATGTTCTGTTACACTAAATGGTACCTTATTTCACCCTTATTTAGACTTTAGATTTTCAGAAAAGTTATTTTAAAACATTGCTGCAGACATTTTATGATGGGTTAGTAAAAACAAAATAAACTTCAGTCCATTTATGAAGTGTGGTTCACACAGGTGAGTGGGCTTGACAAACCACCTGTAGAAACACTCTTTTCTCTCTAAAAAAGCACTTCCCCTCCTTACTCTAGCACTTAATTCTTTTATTACTAATAGTTCCTTTGTATAATCAGCACTTCTTGTGTGTATTACCTCTTCTTGTTGAATCCTCAATAGTAGGTCGCTTTGGATAAAACCATCTGCTAAACGACTAATTGTAAATGTAGTAAATAATGATTAATATATGGTGAACGAGTCCTTTTAAATACGGTAGATACTGTAGGCCATGAACGAACAAGCTGTGTCCTTCTTTACACCCACAGAGTTTCCAACATCTCTATTTCTAAGAATTAAACGCCCACATCCTCTTGGATTCATTCTCGTCACTGTCAGCATGTTCCTCAAACCCACCTAAGCTTCACAGGAAGCAAAATAAACACGTCTTCTTAATCAACACCCTTCAAATGACGTGAAGAGAATTTGATCTGGACTTGGTCTTGGTCTTGAACACGAGCCAATTCTTTGGGAAACGCGGTTCAGATTAAGTCCAACTGCTGATAATCACCTGACAGACCAGATCCCTACTTGACAAATGCTACATCTGGTCCAGTGGCTGTAATTGATGCATTTTTTCTTCTTTGTTTTGTGATTTTATATATATATATATATATTTATACACCAATGAAGTTCAGAATTATTAGCAAACAGAATTATTCTGTTTAACGGAGAGAAGTTTTTTTCAACGAATTTCTAAACATAATAGTTTTCTAATAACTGATTTCTTTTATCTTTGCCATGACGAAGTATTCAGCTTAAAGTGACATTTAAAGGCTTCACTAGGGTAATTAGGGTAAAGTTAGGGTAATTAGGCAAGTCATTGTATAACAGTGGTTTGTTCTGGAGACAATCCAACACTAATATTGCTGAAGGGGGCGAATAATATTGACCTTAAAATGGCTTT
>CAIGQW010053674.1:388094-402034 GCA_903798125.1 Danio choprae | reverse complement strand
TAAGAGTCCACAGCCAATAAGAGTCAGAATAAGAGTCCACAGCCAATGAGAGTCAGAATAAGAGTCAACAGCCAATGAGAGTCAGAATAAGAGTCAACAGCCAATAAGAGTCAGAATAAGAGTCCACAGCCAATGAGAGTCAGAATAAGAGTCAACAGCCAATAAGAGTCAGAATAAGAGTCCACAACCAATGAGAGTCAGAATAAGAGTCCACAGCCAATGAGAGTCAGAATAAGAGTCAACAGCCAATGAGAGTCGGAATATCTGGCCAGGTTTTCACTTATTCATAAGTGTCTAAATGTTTGCACTTTGACAGTTTTTTTTATTTTTTATAAAGATCCGAAATGTTTATTAGATCAGAAAAATATCCATTATTACGTTTATTTTAGTATGATCATAAATAAATAAATATATAAATAAATATATAATAAAGCTAATAGAACATTTCCCTAGAGCAAAGCTCGCTATCACAATACTCAATGACAATCTCACATATTACATATTTTCCCAGTATTGTGCAACCCTACTGCACATCATTTGTTCGTGTGTTATTTTGAAATATGTTTCTACGTAAATCCAAAATCAAACAAAAATTGGTTCAGGGGTAATTAACATGTCGGTGCTCTTTGAATAAGGGATTCATAAAGATAAACGGCAAAATCACAAGTCCAGGGCACTCAAAGTATGTGAACATTTTTTTAAAGCCTTTATGAACATGAACATATGTTTATATGTTAATTAAGGCTTTTAAAAATGTTTACTTTTCGTTTATCTTTATGTTTCTACATATATTTAGCACAAAAAACATAACAGCATCTATATTGCATACAGAATATCAAACCATTGCAATGTGTCCAAAGGTAATCTAGTAGACTGCTGATTTTACCTTGTGACCTGAAGCTCCTTTTAGGCCTTTCAGACCTTTAGGTCCTCTATCCCCCTATATTAGAGGAGACAATGTCATTACAAAGCAATAATGCCATCAATGTGGGCTTTTTTTGCAGTTGTATAATGCATTACCTCCCGACCTCGAAGTCCTCTCATGCCCTTTTCACCTCTGATGCCTTGTTCACCCTGTGGAATGCAAGCTGACTAGTGAGTTTGCTTGTGCAACAATATAGACCAAGGGAGTTTACAATGAAGACACTCACTTTAGGCCCAGTTTCTCCTATGTGCCCATAATCTCCAGTGTTCCCACGTCGGCCCTGCAATAACACACAGTCTGAGCTGAGCGCTTGAAGTATTGCTTGTTAATAGTAAATAGTACATAGCAACGGCAACAGATGCAGGGTTTAATTGTCCAATAAGGTTGGCCAAAGACGTAAAGATCTCAGTTTACGGTGTTGGAAAATGGCAGCATGTATTCCACTATATGACAGCCCGGAGCTACATCAAGCTGGAAACGGTTCCCTCCATGTTGGTATAAAAATGCACTTGACTAAATAAGATCCTTGCTCAACTGAACGTCTGCCAGTACCTTCCAGGGCTATAATGAGAACAACCTATATAAAAGGCTTGTAGAACTTCATAAGGTCTATGCACAGTGTTGTTTTTGTGCTAGTGTACTACTTGCGTCAATGCCACGTATTTAAGAAATGCAACAATGCATTAACAATATGATTCCACCACAAAGGGCAAATGTGTAGACCAGGGGTGCTGAACCCGGTTCCTGGAGATCTACGTTCCTGCAGAGTTCAGCTCCAGCCCTGATCAAACACACCTGAACCAATTTATTAGGACCTGAACTTCACTTGATAATTACTGGCAGTTGTGTTTGATATGGGTTGCAACTGAAATATCCATGAAGGTAGATCTCCAGGAATAGGGTTGGTCAACTCTGGTGTACACTGCTCATCATTTGATGCAGTGTTTCTCAACCACGTTCCTGGAGGACCACCAACACTTCATGTTTTGGATATCTCCTTTCTCTGTCACACCCTGTACAGGTGTTTCAGTCTCTGCTTATGAGCCGATGATCTGAATCAGGTGTGTTTGGTTAAGGAGACATGGAAAATGTGCAGAGCTGGTGGTCCTCCAGGAACATGGTTGAGAAACACTGCTTTAATGGATGTTCCTTTCCTTCATTTGTAAGCCATGTGCTCTTTTTTGCACTGATTTTGGGGAGAAATCTGTGGTATAATTTCAAATTTGGTGAAATTTAAGTTTCATTAAATTAAAATAACGTTGTTTTTTTTAGATGTTAGTATCAGTACCCTGCTGAAAAAACCAGCATATGCTGGTAAGCTATGTTTTGATGCTGGTCTTGCTGGTTTCAGTGCTAGTCTTGCTGGTTTTAATGATGGATTTGCTGGTCTCGATGCTGGTCTTGCTGGTCTTGATGCTGGTCTTGCTGGTTTCAGTGCTGGTCTCCTGGCCAGCATCAAGACCAGCACTGAGACCAGCAAGACCAGCAATGAAACCATCAAAACCAGCAATGAAACCAGCAAAACCAGCATCGAGACCAGCAAAACCAGCATCGAGACCAGCAAGACCAGCATACCAGCATCAAAGCATACCTTACAGCATATGCTGTTTTTTTCAGCAGGGTACGTTAGTCTTAAGGATACCTATAAGGTAGTGTGCTCCAAAACAGTGACACAATTTGGATTTAGAAACATATAAACATCAAAAGCTTGCTTCCGTCTAAATTGAGCAATGATTTTTTTTTCACGTCACCTCATATTTAAGCGTCTCATCAAATCTTGACCAATCAAATGCTCTCTGGTATCTGACATGCCCCGCCCCCATTTTTCTCAGTTGTTTTCATTTGATTCATCTGAGCTCAACCACTCCCACTGGCACACCTATGATCAAACAAAACGCTATTGGCTGTTTTTAAAAAGGGGAGGAGCTACTCTATGCCCTGCCCTCTCTTCATGTTTCAGCTGAAATTGCGTCAAATATGAAATAAAAATGCACAATTCAAAGCACTTCACTTCAGAGTTAAAGCATTAATAAGTGAACATGGATCGACGTAATTTATTTATTTACCATATAATAGAGATAATTGTCTTTTACATGACCTGTACTGCACCAACATGTTAAACAGTTTACAGTGGAAATATCTGTCACACATATGCTTTGATCCTATATAAAAAAAAAATTGACAATCCTCAATATGACTGAAGAGCCATGCTGTCAGCTGCAGTTCAGTTGTGCATACTTGAAACGCTGCCTTTACTGTGCTTCTGCCTCCAGTGTGAAATGGCCATAAGCATTGTTCACACACTGACAGTGAATAAACCAGTGACGGTTCACTGAGGCTCTGGGCTGTTGCTTGTTTTTATACATTCCTACATGACACTAGTATCCACTTAAATGGATAGTTCATGCAAAACTTTTACATTTACTTGGTTTACTCACCGTCGAGTGGTACCAAACCTTTTTCAATGTCTTTCTTCTTTCTGAACACAAAAGAGGATATTTTGATGAAAGCTGAAAGAACGTAACTATTGACTATGGAAGTCAGTAGCCATGTTTCTATCCAAAGATGCGAATTAAATTTACGTGCAAAACTGGAATATCGCATAAAACGTTTGCGACTAAAGCAGCGTTTCCATCCAACGAGTCCAACAGAACAAAATTGTCACTTCCTAATAAACTGGAGCCAAATATCAAAAGAAACATGGAAGTTTCTGCGTCAGAAGAAGACCTTTTTCTGTGTATAATAACTTACATGCATCTAAGAACAGGTAGACGTATCATATCATAGTCATATATTCTTTTGGAAACATCTCTTGGAAGATTTGCGCGATCCTCTGATGTTTTCCATCAAGGATGGTCGTCACTTCTTTCTCGTATATAACATTTACAAATGGTCAGACCTCATCGTCCACCCAAACATACCTGTCACTTTCCACCATTTCTGTTGTCACATGATCATTAAAGGAAAATCACATGACTTTTTTTTAATGTGCATGCTGGAATTTATTCACTAAATGCATTTTTATCGTTGTTTCTGCACATTTTTCTTATCGGATAAAACGTTTATCCTACTATAGTTTTATTTTTGCGCATCTTGACGTTTCCATCCAGGGTTTTTTTATGCCGTATTTCAAAATGCACATAAGAATAGGTGGATGGAAATGCAGCTGCTGGCTACAGGTTGCAGCTTCCTTCAAAATATGGTATTTTGTGTTCAACAGAAGAAATAAAGGTTTGAAACAAGTAAAGCTCTGCACAAGAAGTTTGGCCAGAGGAGAAATGGTCATGCCCAACTGAGCCTGGTTTCTCTATAGGTTTTATTCTCTTCACTTTCGTCAATTGGTGAGGTTTCGTTCCTCCACTGTCGCCACTGGCTTGCTTGGTTTGGGACTCGTGGAGCTGCACATCGATGGATTTGCTCTTCAGTGTTTGGGCTTTCAGCAGTGCAAATTAAACCACACTGAAATGAACTAAACTGAACTTCGACTCTGAAAGCTGGACTGACACGGTTTCAGTTTACTAGAACTTCTATGTTAAGCTGCTTTGACACAATCTACATTGTAAAAGATGATATTAATTGAATGAATGGGTGAGAAAATGATGACAGAATTGTCATTTTTGGTTGAACTACTCCTTTAAAATGACCTTCTGCATTCCCTCTGCACTCTCCAAATTGTGTTATTGCGATTTTGCACAAGGTTGAACTTCTGCATAGCGTTGAACTCAACTCTACTTTGTGTACTGTAAAAAATGCTGGCTTCCACACACTCGATTTGTGTTGCGACAACATGAAGGAATTAAGTTAACTTACTAGTTTTTTACACATTTAAGTGGATTGAACGTAACACAATCAAGTTGTCCCCCCCAAAATTCTCAAGAAATGTGTTGTTTCAGCTCATTTTAAATACGTAGTGTGAACAGACGGCAAGCATGAGTGTTGATGTCACTTTGCTCGTTTGTCATTTTCAGCTAGAGTAAATGAATGGCCATTATCAAACACGGAGTCACTGAACACAGTTAACAAGTAGCGCTTCAGTACATTAAATTATTTGCTACAGTCACACTGTGCCATTAACGGAGTAATCTCTGGGAATCGCGGTTCACAAAACACAGTTAAGACTTTTACGAACTCTTCCTGTAACAAAACAAGACCACACACGGCAGCAGATGTACAGTGTGTTTGCGGGGGAAATGCACTCAGTAGCCCCCAGCAGGAAGGCAGTAAACACAGTATTGCCCCCTCTGCTGCACAATACATCAGACAGGTCTGTTATACCGCAGTACTGTCAAAGTAATGCTAGTATATATTTCTATGTGGGAATAAAAAAATAAATAAACATTTGAAAAACAAAGATCTCTGACTGATAAACATGAGCATTGACAATGGTAATATTTGTAAAAGAGCACGTTCACTTCATTGCATGCTGCTGACTTTTAAAGATATCATTCCAGCTCGCCACCGAGAACTGGATTCGGATCAAAGAGGTAAATAAGTCATAACTCTGGGGTGGAAAGAATCAAGTCTACCGCCCAGGGTCACACACACACACACACACACACACACACACACACACACACACGAACATGAACTGTGTCTGCATAACACAAATGTATACAAGTAATTGGATCCTGATGCGCTTTGCCTTGTCCTTTAATTAAGCTGATGGGCAGACATTGTCCGGTGTATTTGCAGAGCCTGTTTAGACTCTAATGGCTTCGCTCCATTTAAGTTCGTCTCAGAGACTTGAGACTGACGCCACGGCAGATTTTTTTCAATTTTTTTTATTTGTATTTATTTATACCACTGTAGCTCAAAAAGCAAGCCAGAGTACCGTGAATATAAAGATTCTGGGAGCATTTTGAAATCATTTAGTCCCATTATGCGGGGCATCTACGAACATTTCTGACAGGGTGCAATGGTAGGGCACTGGAAGTGCAAAGTTCGATCATTTCCATTGTGTAAACCTGCCACGAACTCTGAAGTTGTGATATGTTTTTTAGAAGTCATAGGTGTCAAACTCTGCACAGTTTAGCTTTAACCCTAGTTAAACACACCAGATCAAACTAATTGAGTCCTTCAGGCTTGTTTTAACCCTGAAGAGTTTGACCACCCCTGCCATGAGTGATTATTATAAAGGCATAGGATATGTAGATCATTCACCATTATCAACATTTTTCAGAATACAATTCTTTCGTCTGATACAGTCTCCATTACTATTTGTGATGGGTATATTTAATTTTACAGGCTAGGAGAGGTAATTTGAAAATGTACTAGTGTAAATTTCAACATGAAATTAGCTTGTATGTCTTTATGCACTATAAAGAAAGGGGGAAAAAAGTAAATGACTTCGTTACACCTGAAGTTTTCGGTTATGAATGTATATAAACACTTAATTCGGGGCGACACGGTGGCTCAGTGGTTAGCACTGTGGCCTCACAGCAAGAAGGTCGCTGGTTCGAGTCCCGGCTGGGTCAGTTGGCATTTCTGTGTGGAGTGTGCATGTTCTCCCTGTGTTGGCGTGGGTTTTCTCCGGGTGCTCCGGTTTCCCCCACAGTCCAAACACATGCGCTATAGGTGAATTCAATAATCTAAATTTGCCATAGTGTATGAGTGTGTGAATGTGATTGTGTATGGGTGTTTCCCAGTACTGGGTTGCAGCTGGAAAGGCATCCTCTGTATAAAACATATGCTGGATAAGTTGGCGGTTCATTCTGCTGTGGCGACCCTTGATAAATAAGGGATTAAGCCAAAGGAAAATGAATGAATGAACTTAATTCGATTAGGTATAACTAATCTACTATAACTACAGCGAACTAATTAAGCAATAGTGTTGGCCAGGTTTGTGTTGATACAAGTATGAAACTGGCCCATAATGTGCTTAACAGTATATTAAAACAGGTTATGTACTTAGCTTAGCCCTGTTTTACATTACTGTTTTCACCTTACATTAATGTGCATAAGTTTTACACGAACAAACACATGTTATACTTTTGGGGGAATGGTAAAGCAACCGAAATAAAAGGATGTGAATGTAACCTTTGATTCAATCATAATCCATGTGTATTTCACTCTAAATAAATGCTGGGTTATGGTTAGTCAACATTGGGTCAAATATGGACAAAGCAAACCACTGCGTTAAACAATGTTATTTATACTTAATTGCCCAATGTTGTGTTTGTCCATATTTACCCCAGCGTTGGGTTACGACAACCCAGGATTTGTGTACAACCCAGGAAGAGTGTAGCTGAACACACCAAAGTAGGATAACCTTGTGTTGGTGTACTTTCTCCCAACACATCCCTTTTCAATCATGTGTATTTGGTCTTATGTGTTTTCGGCTATCTCTAGAAGTGGACAAGCTCGAAATATTTGAGACAACTGTGTTTATCGTCATTCACTCGTTTCATAGTGTGCAAAAATGCATCTTAAAGTCTAAATCAGTCCTTTGGGTGACTACGTTGACATGCTAGACGATGTAGTCAGCATCTGTTAGTACCGTCTATAAATCTATATCTACAGCTGTCATTGTGGAAAGGGATAAAACGAAACTGGAAATCATTCCTAAGCTTATGTCCATCATGTCACGTTGTTCTAGTCATGCCACATCCCAAGTGACCAAAAGAAGAAACCTCATGAAATCTCATCTGGCTTAAAAACGTAGCCATTTTCCAAAAGCCTGATTTTAATCAGATTTCAAACCTCATATTGATGTGGTGTGGATGGGGTTTGTAAAATTAGGATTTCATGTGGTTTTTGCTGTTCAGACTACGAACAGCTGAGGGGATTTGAGTTGTGCTCAATATGCCAAAAAATACTGCTTGTTGCCTGTTTGAACGAAGCCAAGCGCTTAGAAAACCTTCCCAGAAAACTAGAGATATTGAGCCTTGCCAATCTATACAAGAGTTTTCTCAGATAAGGGTCGGGAAACCTCTGTGTTTGTCCCAAAGTCAAGGTTTGGCTCATTAACATGCACCCGGTAATCTGGTCTCTCTCTCTTTTTTTAAGTTTGAAATGTACTATTGGGTTCCACACGATTCCTTCATGTTGTCCCAACGCAAATTAAAGGTTCAAGAAACTCTTGAGTACTTTTTTTTGAGATTGTAACACATTTGTGTGTGTTGAGCATCAGTTAAGACAGCAACGTTAGCACTTGTTAGCTTTAATTGTGGATAAAACTGGATAATTTTGAGCTTTTGTCAGCTAATTTCATCTTCTGGGTTTAAAATCATTATTGGGGCGGGATCAAAATCGGTGACGTAGTGCTATCTGCCTCCAGAGATGATGAGTCATTTCTCATTATTATTCATGGACTGAGTTTTCTTATCCTATGAGAAGAGCCTGCTTCTTAATTATTCAAGACAGCACGTGCTTTCCCGATGACAGACCTGCCTTGCTGTGAGACCCCACGGCACGTAGTGTTTAGGCGTTCATGAAGGGTCGTATGGGTTTGTTTTTTATGATCCATGATGGGGTTCTATGATGGGGTTTGTTGCATGGTTTTCCCCGCAATGCTGTCAGGGCCGATACAGCAAAGCTGTTTATGTGCAGCAAGCATTTCTGTCGGGAGAGCTGTACGAGAATTGGAGAATGGCGGACCTTGTCTTTTATCAGTTGTGTTCGTTACCATTCAGACACATCACCTATCCGTGCGGCTGTGTTCGCCCATGTTTAAAATCTCCAGATTACCGGCAGGGCTAATGGTTGGAATAGACAGGGAAAGAGACCTGCTGTACTGCTCTCCACTGTGTCTGCATTCAAACCTGGGGATTCTGGAGGAGAGAAGTCCTCCTCATTTATAGTGTTCATATAAACATGAGTATCTTTATATGATATAACAAATTGTGGTTATGTGTATATATTATTTGATATTACGAATAGCCTATTGTATATGTAGCAGGGCTGTACATTACTTACTGTTTATTTCTTTGCATTTTAACTTTGTAAACTACACAATCATGGGTCGTCTCACGTTTTGTGTCCGATTTATTTTTTTTTAAGCCTTGACCTGAAAGAGGGGGATTTCATGACCCTTTAAGTTGACTTAATCGTTTTTATGAATTTAAGTGGATTGAACATAAAACAAATAAGTTGTCCCAAAAAAAGCACAGAAGAATTGTTGTTTCAGCTCATTCATTCATTTTCTTTTCGGCTTAGTCCCTTCATTAATCTGGGGTCGCCACAGCGGAATGAACTTATCCAACATATGTTTTACGCAGCGGATGCCCTTCCAGCTTCCAATCCATCACTGGGAAACATCCACACACACACATTCACACTCATACACTACGGACAATTTAGCTTACCCAATTCACCTATACCGCATGTCTTTGGACTTGTGGGGGAAACCGGAGCACCCGGAGGAAACCCCACGGCAACACGGGGAGAACATGCAAACTCCACACAGAAACGCCAACTGACCCAGCCGAGGCTCGAACCAGCGACCTTCTTGCTGTGAGGCGATCGTGCTACCCACTGTGCCACCGTGAGGTTGTTTCAGCTCATTTGAAGTATTATTTAAGTATTTTGAACAAGCAGCAGAACTCATTTTTTGAGTGTGTGTATAATGGATTTCTCCTTGTGCCATCAGCCAATCTAATGTGACTAATCACTAGGCCACATATTTTTGGCCTATATCGAGTTTATTTACTCGTGTAAATGTGTGTAAATGTATTTTTATTCAGTTTTTATATTAATTTCAGTAATATTCTTGACTAATATGAAAATGTTCATATGTTTTATTTACAATACAGTTTGTTAAGTAATATTTTCCTTCTTTTAGTAGATCTATTATATGAGAGACCTGCTTTGTTTACCAAATAAGTGGGTCTAATCGGATTTGCATTGTAAACATTCAATAAAAAGGTATTATTTTTTATTTCATATATTAAGCTTTTAGTTACGATATCATTCTGTCTGGCCCTACTAATCACATTGTGCTTACTGCTCCGATTATTGCCTGAATATCTTCATGATTTCATGATGGCAGGTTTCATATCTCGTACTTTCAAGGGCTACTATGCCAGCCAAGAAACTACCGTTAAGATGACGCTCATGCTGGCATAGCTTTCTCCAGCAGACCTCCTTAGTTTGCCTTTACAAGACACAGGTGTTTTTTATCCAGTCTTTAATTGTTTCAAATACCACATCCTTATCACTCCAGTACCCTTGCGATGTGTTTTAGCTGAAGTACAACAGTTACAGCCTTTCACTGACAGTTGATTACTGCTGCTGTCAGTAAATAAAAACCTACCGCAGGATGTTCTGCTATATGAGAGAAGCCGCAGTGTTTACCATTGACTCTAAGCACTCTTTATTTCCATCATGCTGTACTTCTACTGCCATTTTCCACAACTTCACTTCACAGGCAGGATCTATTCCAGGTTAATTCCCTCTCATTCGTCTCTTCCTTCAATTCTTACTGCTTGCTTTCGTTCTCGAGTCTTTGTGTTTGTCCATTAGTGTAGTGGACCTCAACCTTTTTATTACCGCGGTCCGGTCAACGCTTGACATTTTTACCTCAGACCGGGGGGTTTGTGGTGGTTCGTAGGTTGCGAGGTGACCATAAACGTTTTCTCAGAGGATGACAAGCTCTCACTCTGATACAAGTTTTATTTATGAAGAAAATTACAAAGCACTGCAGTGATTGAGTGATCTGTGTTTGTCTGAGATAATTAGTCGACCAAAATGTGTATATTCCATACAAGCTGAAGCTGATCTGTCAGTTCTTGTCACGTGACTTGCGGTGTGCTCACGGCATTCATTCAACTGGGTGCGTCTGGCCGTGCACCTCCATTGGAAATAATGAACTTGCGCGAACTCTAGTAAAGATGTGATAAGCGTACGGCCCCTAAAAGGCCGCTGTTGTGTCTTCTGGCACAGACATGGTGGATTCACCTTATTTGTTGACATACGGGTTACGGATCTATTCCTTGGCAGTTTTACGGGTCCTTCACTGGACCTTTTCCCCTTAGCAAAGAAACTTTCCAAAGACGTCTGTCTCTTACTCATTTTGCTGCTTGTGGGTTAAATCTGGGCGCTCAAGTGACTGAGATGTAAGCGAGAGAATACGCTCATTTTCCAAAATAAAAGATTTTTCAAAATAAAAGATTGTTCAGACTCAGATAATAAGTTAAATGGAAATAATGAATGATTTCTTGTGCGGCCCATTACCAACTGATCCACGACCCGGTGGTTGAGGACCACTGCATTAGTGCATCTTTATAAAATCCTAATGGCCAGCAACTAGGGCTGAACAATATATCGTTTGAGCATTGATATCGCAATGTGTCTATCCGCAATAGTCACATCGGAGGATTCGATTATTTATTAAAGATAAAGTTATTATTTTTAAATTATTTATACAAATGCTATTTTACACTTGATTGTTCAATTCCAGTACTTGAATACTGTCCAACTCCCCAGAAAACCATTAAAGCACTGTTTGTTTGTTTATTTATTTTTGCTATAATTTATGCAGATGCACTGCATAGAAAAAGGCTTGATCATCCCAGTCGATCCAAATTAGTGAAATCTTTCTAAATCATCTGGCAATATTATATTCATATCACGGCAAAACAAATGATGGCAATGTCCGATTTTTCCAATGGCATTCAGCCCTACCAGCAACTGCTTCTGGTTGTTTGTCCAGCTCAAACATTGTTGACTCCCACACTATGGTGCGAGATTTCAGACTGAACTCTTACCCAGTTGCCCTGTCGGCCTGGATCTCCTGTATTCCCCGGCAGACCTCTATGACCCTGCGGAAGATCGGTACAGTTTGTTGAGACTCCATTTTTTGGCATTTATTGTGTAGTAAAACAGAAGGAAGATTTTGGCTACCTTGGGTCCTGGGGATCCCTGGACACCTGGTTGTCCATGCACGCATTTACAGGTGGCTCTTCCTCTTCCTGCAGTTAAACCAATCTCAGCATATCCTCCACACTGTTGAGGAAGGAGCCGATGAGAACAGACTAAAAGCTCATGCAGAAGAGCACATACAGTGGGGGAAATAAGTGTTGAACACGTCATGTTTTTTCCTGGAATAATTTATTTATTTATTATTTGGAATAATATTTATAATGAGATTTCAGCTGCTGTCTGGGCTTTCACTGCCTTTCTACACCTCCCTTTCTTCATGTGTTCAATACTTTTTCCCAGCTACAACCCATAACTGGGAAACATCCACACACTCTCATTCACACTCATACACTACGGACAATTAAGCTTACCCAATTCCCCTATAGCGCATGTGTTTGGACTTGTGGGGGAAACCGGAGCACCCGGAGGAAACCCACGCCAACACGGGGAGAACATGCAAACTCCACACAGAAATGCCAACTGACCCAGCCGAGGCTCGAACCAGTGACCTTCTTGCTGTGAGGCAAACGTGCTACCCACTGCGCCACCGTGAGGCCCACCACACATAACTTCATCAACTAATTAGATTTGTTTTCTTTGCATATATGGATTTCTTAGGTTGTTACTAACATCCGGTGAATGTTTCAAGTCAACAGCATGGTGTGACCCGTTCAACACTTATTACCCCCACTGTACACGGCACACATACTCACCACGCTGGAGAGTTCACAGCAGCTCTCAGAGTACGCTTGGTCAGCGTCACAGGACACTTCCATCTTCTGCAGATCCACCTGCACATGCACAGACATTCAAAATAGGAGTTAAGATATAGCTGAAGAAAGTTGTATAAACCTTTTGGCACACACAAGTGTTTTTGGAGCTTCATATAATTGTCACATGGAGTGTTTTGACTGTTTAAGCAAATGACAGCAAATTTAAGTCTGTATTTACTGAGAATCTTGTTTTCTCTCAAAGCTCTTTGCCACCACTCACAAATCATGCTGCATATTAGGTTATGAGAACCAACAGGAGGAACTAATTTTCGGCAAATAACAGTGCTCGCAATAAAACACTCAGCATGTTACAGAAGTTAATTGTTGAAGAACATTTATATATAAAAAAATATTTAATTTTCTAATCGTGTTAGTTAAAACAAAATGATGTTAATAAAAGGTGACATTATGTCCACTCAGCCTGTTAAGTCTGTACTGAACCCTGTCCTACTCACCGAGACAGAGCGATCACCAACGGCTCTCTTTACGATGGACGTAAAACCTTGTCGGATCACCGGCCGCGGCTCATCCAGGGGCTCAACACTGACCTCCTCACAGTCAATGAATAGCTTCACTTGTTCACCTTTTACACTCAGTGCCAGCTTGTGCCACTCTCCGTCAAAGAGTTTTTCCACCCTCTGGAAGGTCCGCAGCATCTGTGTGCCCTTCGGGTTGGTGTAGAAGAAGTCCAGGGTTTTAGTGTCACCCTGAAAGCGAAGGCCAACCTGGTCCCGGCCATCAGGGTCACTGACTTGCCATAGATTCCAGGATGTTTTAGCAGTGTCCTTGGTCACTTTAAAGGTGGCGATGACAGAGTAGTCTGATGGTAGACCGTCTGGGTAGATGTCACTGGATGGAGGGATGAAATGGGGAAATGAATCAATGCAGGCAAAGTAAAAGCAGAATCAGCTAGTGCACATTTCCAAGCAGCTCAAAGTATTTGTGTTTTGTTCCTCAATGAATCAGTGTTGTTGAGTGAATAATTCAGCAAGTCACTCCACGAGACCTGCCTTCATGCTAAAACCTGCTGAAAGAGCCACTGAAAATCCCCACCACTAATCCACTAGATACTGACAGCACTTATCAGCACTCATGGAGCCTTTGACTGTCAAGTTTGTAAAATGTAAATGCTCTTATTTTCACTATTAAACATAGCTCTGAGTTCTACTGTTGTTTATTCATTCATTCATTCATTCATTTTCCTTCGGCTTAGTCCCTTTATTCATCAGGGGTCGCCACAGTCGAGTAAACTGGCAACTTATCCAGTATATGTCTTACACAGTGGATGCCCTTCCAGCTGCACCCATACACACTCATACACTACGGCCAATTTAGGTAATCAATTCACCTATAGCGCATCAATTCACCTATAGCGCATCAATTCA
>CAIGQW010053674.1:335057-349683 GCA_903798125.1 Danio choprae | reverse complement strand
AGTAGCATACTATGGCGAGGGAGGTGAGACGTGTGTGCAAGTAGCATACTATGGCGAGGGAGGTGAAATGATGTGTGAGTAGTATACTATAGAGAGGAAGTTGAGACGCATATGCGAGTAGCATATTAAGAAGATGAGACTCATATCATACTATGGTGAGGGAGGCAAAATGCGTGTGTATGAGTAGCATACTATGGCAGGGGAGGTGAAATGGTGTGTGAGTAGCATACTATGGTGAGAGAACTGAGAAGCGTGTGTAAATACTGTAGCATACTATGGCGAGGGAGGCGAGACTTGTGTGAGTAGCATACTATGGTGAGGGAGGTGAGAAGCGTGTGCGAGTAGCATCTTAAAAGCCCACATCTGGGCACATTTCTCTGCTTGTGAGTTTGCTGGGACAGTCTTTCACTGACACTGGAGGTATAGTGAACCCAATGTTTCCCAAACACCATTGCTAAGGGCACAACATGTTAACAATCTCCATCTCTCCCACTCGCTGAGCAGCAGAACACAATGCTGAACATGTCCTTATTGCTTTTTGATGTTTGTTAAGAAGCATGTTTTCTTTGAGCAGGTAAAATTAAAGGTTCAGTTCATATATCCGACTGCTTACATTTAATGACATATTGCGGATGCGGTACATCATGGAATTAAAGCTCCCGTGAAACGCTTTGAAATGTGCATTTTTTTTATCCAATATTAACTGAAAACGAAGAGAAGGCGGGACAGAGTAGCTCCTCCCCTTTAAAAAAAACAGCCAATAGCGTTTTGTTTTATCATAGCTCTACCAGTGAGTGGTCGGGCTCAAAAGCATCAAATGAGCAGTGTCTTGAAGGGGGCGGGGCATGTCAGGTACTAGAGAGCATTTGATTGGTCAAGATTTGATGAGAAACTGATGTGATAAAAAAATGTTGATTCAAAAACTACAAGCTTGACATGTTTATATCAGTTTTATATCTTCTAAACACAAAGTTTTGTACCGCACTAGCTTATAGATATCCCTAAAACTAACATACTGATACTAACATGTAAAAAAATGTATTTTAATTTCACTGGAACTTTAAATTGAACCAAATCAGTGATATGATGATCATAATCGAACCAAACCGTGAGACCAATGTAGGTTCACACTGAAAGAAGATGTCTTTCCTTACTTGAAGACAGGATGCCATCGATGAATTCCTGCCTCGTGACTTTGCCGTCCTGGTCTTTATCAATCCGACGGAAGAAATCCATGACTCGTGATTTCTTGTGGTTCATCCAGCGCATGTAGCGCTTCCTCCATACGTCAAAGTCAAAGTTGGCAAACTCTTTCAGCTTTGGGCAGAGAAGAAGAAAATGAGCTTCACACATACAGCGGGGGGAAATAAGTATTGAACACGTTGTCATGTTTTTTCCTGGGAATAATATTTCTAAAGGAGCTGCTGACATGGAATTGCTGACTCGTCTATCAAATCTGATCTCCATTTTGCATTTTCTATCGGATTGGAGTCTGGTGGAGTCAGGCTGGGCCATTCTACAGCTTGATTTTCTTTCTCTGAAAGCGTTTGAGAGTCTCCTCGGCTGTGTTTTGGATCATTGTCTTGTTGAAATGTCCACCCTGGTTTCATCTTCATCCTCCTGCTGATGTAGATGTTGGACTGAAGCAGCTGATGTTCATTTACACTGAGGAAGGGCAGAGAGTTGCTGAAGAACTACTGAGGGCTTTCACTGCCTTTCCACACCTCCCTTTCTTCATGTGTTCACGACTTTTCCCCTGCACCATTTTACTTTATCACACATAACTTTATTTGTAAACTAGATTTGTTTTCTTTGCATATATGGTTGTTACCAACATCCGGTGAAAGTTTCAAGTCAACAACACCTTTAGAAATATGTTTTCTGAGAAAAACGGTGACGTGTTCAATACTTATTTCCCCCGCTGTAAGTCAAAATGCTACAGAGTTGAAGTCCGATGTGCAGGTTTGACTGACCTCCTCTAGTCTGTCCAGAGCGTCATTGAGCTTTCTCCTCCTGTCCAGAGCCAGCAACCAAACCTGTTGCCATTTACTAACCAGCAGGTTCACTCGAGGGTTCTTGGTTTCGATTTGTGCTTGTGATGCCGCCGCCGTGTACATGGTTTGTGTCGGGGATCTTTTTCCTGATGACACAAAACAAATGGCTTGATTTAACCAATCCTAAGCACTCAATTTCAAAAGCTTTAATCTTTTTTTGTCTACAACCTATTTATTACTATCAATGACTAATAATCTAGCTCAAATACACTCATTTATTTATTGAGCAGCTGCTTTTCCCCCCAAAATGGCCTACACACTCGAAAATCAGTGCCTAAGGACACAATTACATGAGAAATGCCATGATAATACACTTTTAGGAATGTACAAGTTGGAAAAATACACTGTAAATCCAGAGTCACAACAGTGATAAGTTCAGGAATACTGCATGAAATGAACCTACAGCTTTTGGTTGCAAGCCCAGATTTTAACAATAGTTTATCAAGCTAGTCTAGTAATCAAAATCACATACAATTTAGTACTCTCATAATTCATAAAACCATATGTAAAAATGTATGCTTCCTTTGCTCAAATCATGCTAAAGAGCTGTATTGTTCAGGGAGCTCGATCTATCCACATACATCAGGCAAAAAGAGCAATTTGATGTCAGATTTAATTGAAATTCAGAACTTAGGCGCTGGTACTCACTGTATGTTCGTCCTTTGTCTAGAACGGGGATGTGAGACTGAACCGGTGGATCCGCTGTGGCTTTTCTTTTATGAGTTTTGGTAACTTTGTCCACATCTGGTTGTTTTCTGGTCATCTCTTCCATGAAAGTCTGGTACACAACAAAGAAGCAAGCAGCTTGTTTCTACAGTTCATACTAGCAAACCTTTGACTAATTGTGTAATGACCATTAAAGCGAGCCTTTCCATATAAATGGCCCAATGCACTTTCAACAAAATTGAAGAATGAAGTAGTGATATGTCATTTTAAATCAAATTGAGCCAAACAAAGTTGAATTGGAGTTAATTTAGGGAGCTTCAAACAGAAACATGTCATAAAGCATACGTCTAGCTGGTATCTGAACTCCCGCTGTCATTTTCTTTGAGTGTTCCCTTTATTTCTGAGAGGAAAACGCACAGCATATTTACATTTATATTCCTTTAGCAGACGCTTTCATCCAAAGAGAGTTACGCTCAGAAATGCAGTGTTTTCCAGAAAGTGTCTAGTGCATATGGAGAGGAAAAGAGTTTGTCCAGCCCACTCACCTGCGTAAAGTACACTCAGAAATGCACAATGCTCTTCTATGTGTATTAAAGAAGTGTCATCCTACATGTCTTTGGAAAACAACTGCATTTCTTTGAAAAAGTCCTGATGTATTCGTCAAATACTGGGGCAGCTTTATTTCACCATCGGGAGGCGGCATAATGACTTATGTGGGAGAATTTCGCTTTCACAGTCCAAAATAAATAAAGTAATCCAACATCAGCGCCCGATAGCTCGACCCTTCCGCTACATGAGCAAAACTGGGGCCGTTGTGTTCAACATTACCCACATATTTTTAACGGTTGAATAAGTGCACTGTCCGGGAATATAATAAAAAGAATATTTTACACAATATATTACACCAAACATAAATATTACACTATGTATATTACAAAATGCCATAGAATAGTGCATAAATATGGGATTTAGGATGCACCTAAAGAATTGCACAATGCTAATCTTAAGCAGCATAGATGGCATCAGGATGTTTGCAATCAGTAAACCACTTCAAGTGTAGTTCAAACCTCTTTTACCACTGCACTGTGAATGCATCGTGGCTTTAACTCCTGATTTTACCTGGTGCTCAGCGATGAGTGCTTTGACGTCCTCCAGCTCCTGAGGCATTGGGTCTTTGTCTTTCTCTCCGAGCGTGGTTTCGGCCCACTGGAGCCAGTTCAGCAGCTTCTCCAGCAGCTCCTGAGTGGCCAACAGTTCATCCAACGCACTGGAGAGTCTCTGCTGGTGCTGACGGGCCCAGGCTGTTACCTGACACAGACACACACACACACACAATTTTTGCTAGCAGGACCTGTTGAGGAATAGCACTCTATACTACACCTTGCGCTATAATTGTCTGGCACATACAGAAGATAGACTCTACTCATCACAAACGGCATTTTTATACAGTTAATTAGGTTGTATGACTTAGTATCAGTGCAGGATTGAACACTAAAAAGCAAACCGACTACCAATTTCAGCTGCAGTGTGTGGCCATTGTGGGATTTGACCTACAACCCTTTGGTCTCCAGCCTAGGTGTTTGGAAATAGCGCCCAAAACTGGAAAGTACTTGCTTGATCTGGCAAGATCTGACAACTGCCTTTACACAGCTTTGGGAAACGTAGTGAACAACACAGATTTACAAGCCCAGCTGGAACTGATGTGTTTACAAGGTAACAAGGTGATACAGTCAACACGTTTAATGAAGAACTAGTCACTAAATTCAATCCCAGGCTAGAACCCACTCCAGAGATTTGTTTGAGGCATTTCATAGGAATTAAACAGATAAATGAGAGATATGTCTATTACTGTGGTAATATCTAAAAAGGAGTAAATGTGTTTGGTTATTTTACGATAGTCATTAATTATTGACCAGACTCTACTTTTCTTCAAATAGACATACAAAGCCTGAATATGATGCTGTTCTCATTAGGCTTCTGCTCATATCAAATCTTCATGTTGCGATTAATAGCTGAAGCTTTTATCACGATGTACGGTATTATCACAATATTGATCTAAGCTGCAAAAACTAATTAAAATGCTAAATGATTATAAAGCACAATAGGTAACACTTTATCATAAAGTCATTAGTAAACGTTAGCTAATGGATTAACATGAACAGTGGAAAAAAGCCAGATTTATTACTATTACCATGTTGATATTTAGTGCAAAAGTACAACTGAATTTTATTAGTTATTATATCCATTTAATAAAACGATTGCGACTTGTAAACAGGTTACAGCCACTATCTGAATGCATTATTAGGCTTTAACTAAGAAATTTGCATTAGCTAAGATTAATAATAATAGCTTCAGTAGTTTTCATCATGAGTTTAGTTAAATTAACTAATACTAACTACTGGAGCCTTACTGTGCGTTCCCACCGAAGCCGGCGATATATCACGATATATTGAATGATTGAATAGCAGCCTACGTCTAGTTCTCATCAAATGTGTCTTAATAGGTTAGCGAAGCTAGCGTAATCAGACTAACCTCCTCAAAGCGTGCTTTAATGATGGTGTTCCAGTGTTTGATGGTGGTGATGGAGTCTGGGTGGCAGATAGACAGGATGGCCTCTCCCATGCTGGTGGCTTTATTCAAAGCCAGTCTTTTCTCCTCCAGCCCCTTCATGAACTCCTGCATGCATCAAAAAGGTCTTTCATTAGTAATCAATCGCAGTTGCACAAAGAGAAGCCCATCAACCGCGCACTGTAGCTTCATCACCCATAATGCCTCAGGATTGGAAAACATTTAGGTGCATTTGGCTCTCAGTGATCAGAGTAAGTTCATTGTCAAAATTGCACTGATGAGGGGAAGAATATACTTGTTATGGTGTTTTATGAGGACTTTAAAAATGTTTATTATATCACGCTACCCCTAACCCAACCCACACAGGACACTTGTGGTGAAAAGACTTTTGAATTATAAAAACATGGGGCATGTCCCCATAAACCACTCCAACATTGTAATGCCTAGGTCATGGGTAAAAACATCTGTAAACCACCAGTACACACAGATAAGCTGACTATAAAGGGATAGTTCATCCAGTAGTGTCTGTCATAATTTCCTCATCCTCCATTTGATCTGAACCTGTTTCTGTTAAACACAATGGAAGATATATTGAAGAATGCTGGAAAAATCAATCAGCCATTGACTTTAATGGTGTTTTTTGCTCTACTATGAATGTCAGTGGCGTTTTTCCCCCCAACATTCAAAATATATATCATTTGTTTTGTGTTCAACAGAGAAAAGGACGTTTACAACCACTTGAGTGTGAGTAAATGTGAGTATAATTAGTTTAAAGTCACTGTTTATAATTCGATTTCAAAAGAGTAGACTAGAAGAGTAGAATACATATTTATAATTATGTCATTATTTGTATTTAGTTCCCCTTGCTCTACAACAAATGTCCTTAAAATAAAACTGCAGCAAGTAGTGTGCAGGAAATGTCTCTCATTCATCATGTGTGGTATTTTCTTTGGCGTTTTGCATGCCTTAAAGTGATAGTTCACCCTAAAATACCAAATAACTCACTATTAACTCATCTCCAAGTGTTTCCAAACCTATATGAGTTTCCTTTTCTTATGTTGAACACAAAAGAAGATACTTTGGAAAAGAAAAAATTGTATATGGATAGCCATTGACTTCCATAATAGAAAAATCACATACTTCGGAAGTCAATGGCTACCAGATCTCAGCATTTTTCTAAATCTCTTCTTTTGGGTTTAACAGATGAAAGAAGGTGGAGGGTGAATAAATGAATACATTTTTTTTGAGTCAGCCATCGCTTTAATGCTAGCTGAATTATTATGTGTTATATATTCCAGATAGCGTGTGCAACTCATGTTCATATATCATACGTAACGTAATTGATGTTAATATATATTACTAATACCATATGCGTGTTGATTATACATAAAATATAAAGCACGGTGTACTACTAACGGCTGGTTACTAGAGAAACCAAGGATGTTTGCTTCAGTGGACGTGAATAATGTCTCGGAGTCCAGAGTAATTCAGATTTTTACTATGAGATCACACCACAAGGGAATATGGGTCGAACTCTTTCCTGGCAAACAGCAGTTAATAAAGATTGGAAGCCATGTATGGATATCGCTCCTCTGTTGGACAGGGAGAGACTGTCGAAATTAGCTGGACGACGGATCACTACTTCACATTATGAGCACAGCTAATAAAAGAAGAATGTCAAAGATGTGGAAAACACCGACACACTTTCTGCCTTGGGAAGGTTTGGATGCCTCCAGGGCACCAATGCTGTAATGCAGATACGATTTTAGATATATATATTGTGCGTTCTGTTATCACATCATTAGCTGTGCTTCCATCCAAAGATGCCTATTAGATTTATGCACAAAATATCGCATAACATATGTTAATAAAGCAGCGTTTCCATTCACTGAGACACTGAAGAGAACAAAGTCATCACTTTCGGTAAAACTGGCGTCAAATATCAGACAGAAAATGATAGGGGAAGCCCCTGTGGTGTTTTTACTCCTCTAATAAATGAGAAGACGAAGACGAAATGCAATGAACGCGCTGGCTTCTGGAGACGGGAGAACAGACAGATGCTCAAGACAGTTCTGGAGGGAATAACAATAGAAGAAGAAGAATACTGAAGCACTGTGAGGACAGACTGACGGAGGGCTGAGGCCTTTTACAATCAGCACAACAACATTACACATCTGCAGCAATGTGCTGAAAACGCTGCTTTGTGCATTAATGCGTCCCGTCACACACACTTTTATCATCACATCATCTGTTCAAACTAAATCCCATCACTTTTTTTTAAGTGCATGCTGGAGTTTCAGTAAATGTGTTTCCATCGTAGCTTATGCACAGTTGTTTTTCTTATACAGGATAAAAGGTTTATCCTACCCATGTGCACATAAGCTTTTCATGTGCATTTTCTAAATCTATGTGCATCTTGCCGTTTCCTTTTAGCATTTTTTTGTGTGCATATCCGAAATGCGCATCAAAATAGTCCGATGGAAACAGTAAATACTTTTGTCTTTGAAAGCTTTTATGAAGAAAACACTGCACAGAATATTGTGTCCTAAGGGGTGGCACAGACTAATCGACTGCTGGACTTTAATGCTCTGCCATGATGCTTTTTGATAGACATCTGTGCTATCATAGGGGTAAAATATGCATCAAAATGAAGCGGTAAAATATGCTTATAGTTTTTGTCTTTCATGCATTATGCTGTTATAAAATAACTTGGATCGGCGTTATATGTGCTAATGACGTATGCATTACTTTTGCACATAAAAAAATGTGTTATTGTTACATTTTTAGTAGAGCGTGCAGTGATCAATGACGGCTTTCATTTAGCACTAAAATTAGCTTGTGCTATTATTGTTAACAATGTGAACAGTGTTGACATTGACAGTGCATTTGTTTTGCTCTAAAACAAGTCTTTGGTAATGAGCTAAAGGCTTGTGAATAAATAAATAGCCAGTTGTGGCACATTGCAAAACATTTACATCTTGTCACCAGCAGCTAGCGAGGTCAACTTGACTTTAATAATATTAAAAATAAAAAGTTGTTCAGCCCCTGTTGTGCACATGTTGTGGGAAACTTGCCTTGTGCTGTTCAATGAGCGCGCGCAGGGCTTCTTCTTCGTCAGGAAGGGCTCCATGAAAGCGAAGGCTCTGTTCAGCTTCTGCGAGCCACTCCAGCAGAATGTGAACGGTGGAGTGAAACTCTTCAGCCTGAGGGACAGTGAACACGTTACACAACAACGTTAACGTCAGTATTTGTTTTGGATTGTCTACAGAACAAACCACTGTTATACAACGACTTGCCTAATTATTCATTCATTTTCTTTTCGGCTTAGACCCTTTATTAATCTGGGGTCGCCACAGCGGAATGAACCGCCAACTTATCCAGCATATGTTTTACGCAGCGGATGCCCTTCCAGCCGCAACCCATCACTGGGACACATCCACACACACTCATTCACACACATACACTACGGACAATTTAGCTTACCTAATTCACCTATACCACTTGTGGGGGAAACCGGAGCACCCGGAGGAAACCCACGCCAACACGGGGAGAACATGCAAACTCCACACAGAAATACCAACTGACCCAGCCGAGGCTCGAACAAGGCGATTGTGCTATCCACTTCGCCACCACGTCGGCCCTTGCCTAATTACACTAACTTTACCCTATTTAACCTAGTTGCACCTTTAAATGTCACTTTAAGCTGAATACTAGTGTCTTGAAGAATATCTAGTCTAATATTATGTGCTGTCATCATGGCAAAGAGAAAAGAAATGAGTTATTAGAAATGAGTTATTAAAACTATCATGTTCAGAAATGTGTTAAATAAAATCTTCTCTCCATTAAACAGATATTGAAGAAGAAAACATACAGGGGGGCTAATAATTCTGACTTCAACTGTATAGCACGTTGCTGTCTCAATAGGTAGTCATTGTGACTGGTGTTACCTGACTGAGGGCCTGCTCCAGTCGTGTCTGCTTGGACACTGAGAGGCTGCAGACCGTCTCCCAGCGGGTGCTCAGCTCCTGCATCTGAACTTTGACCCATGAAGAGTCATCATGACTGCTCTCAATCAGGTCCCGTGCCGAACGCTTCAAAGCCTGAACGCTGCCCGTCCTCTTGCCCAGCTCCTTCTGGAACACCTGCAGCACACATGCATTGATGGAGATCATATGAACATATGAGCCTTATGTGCTCAACCTCACGATCATGTTTGAAATGAGCCAACACAGCACAATTACTTTGCGACAACTTGTTTGTTAAATAAGTTAACAATTGGTTTGTGTTGGGAATTGTTTTTGTGCAACAGTGAACCCACACATATTCTTGCTGACCTTTTTTGTTTATGAGAGTACTAACTATCAATTTGAGTGTATTTATCTTCATATTTACCATATTTAATCAGTCAGAGGATTTGGTCCAACTGCTTTTGTAGCAGCTTTTGCACTGCCTATGGTGCTGTTACGAGTCATTAGCTGGAGTGTTCACCATGCTCACTACAGGGCACTCCAGCTATACGAACGCACACCCGGACTACATCTCCCATTACGCTTTATGCCACAGCTGATATCAATCTGGACACTGACACACACACACTCACACACACCTGCACTTTACTGACACTATATAAGCACCACAGACACACTCATTCATTGCTCAGTAGTGATCCGTGTTTTTCTTGTTTTCATGTTTTACAAAATAATTATAAATAAAGCTGTTATGCAATCTACACTGCGAAATTAAACAAAAACTGTTACGGGGGTGTTCTCTTCCCAAGGGGTTCAAAGAGAACATGTATTAATATGGACTTTTTAGATACAAACGCATACTATTTTAAGGTATCGACCCAGCTTTAGTACAATTTGTGTCTGATAATAGACATGGCCAATATTTTTTGTATTTGTATGCAGTCATGCGCACGCTTTGACAGCTGATATGCTGGTGATTTGATGCTTTGCAAACGTTGCAGACACCTTTACCAGTATCAAAATGCTTTTGGATGCAAAATTAACAAAGAAAATCCGCTCTAAAAGTAAAACTAATTAAATTGTTATATAGGCCTACTCTTGACACATGAAAGTGTAAAGCCGGCAGCCCACAACAAATGTGGAAAGTTATTGCGTATCATTAACAAATTTAAATATCATTAACCGTTTACTATGAATTTAATGTCATTTTGCTCACATGGATAATTGAATATTAATCAGATGATGTCATTACGCTGCTGTGACGTCAGCCAATCGTAGCATTGATGATCATGATTCGGAGGATCAATAGCTCTGTCCTTCACAACACACGCAACGATCTCAGATCAGTTCATCCAGACGTTTTAATCTGATTCGCGAACTTGTTTGAAGAACCAAATTAGCCAGAGATCAGTTATCAAGATTGAAGGATCCAGGATCTGACAAATCATCTTAGATCATTTAAGTGAGGTATGAAGAACGGGCCCCTGGACTTTTTCTTGATTTTTGGATTGTTTTCTGCCTGCCCTGACCTTTGCCTGTTTTGTGGATTACTCTTTTGGATTTTCTTTGCCATCGCTGTATTGCTCCTGTTTTGACCCCTGCCTACTGACCACTCTTTGGGAAGTTTATTTATAAATTATAAATTATAAACTTATTTCGAGAGGATCACGTGCTTATGATCGATCACAGCTGGTGCCGCATTAGCCAATTCATGATTCACCAATCAGACGATTAATAAGTCTCCATAATTAACCTAAGTTCCATACCATAGTCATCTTCGTTTTGAAGAATCCCCCCTTCCTCCCCTACTCCTCCTCCTCTCCTAAATGGGCGGCACGGCAGCCCAGTGGTTAGCACTGTTGCCCCACAGCAAGAACGTCAATGGTTCTAGTCCTTACCAAGCCAGTCGACGTTTCTGTGCAGAGTTTACACGTTCTCCCCGTGCTTGCGTAAGTTTCCCCTGGGTCCCCCGGTTTCCTCCCACCATCCGAAAAACATGCAACTTAAGTTAATTGACTAATCCAAATCGGCACTATAGGCGTGCTCTTATTAAGTAATTATCTCTTCATAACAATCCCTAATTGCTCATTAGCTACAAGCAGCAGGGGAGTTCTCAAGATCTACCAAGTTCAAACTCCCCTCTCGCCCTGCAAACGGGAGGGTTAGCCCCGGGCTCGAGGACCTTTTGAGCTCAGGGCTCTCTCCTGAGCACGCCAAACACACTTTATAATCAATCATCAGCTAAGTGTGAACTCGTTAACTCTTGAAATAATAAATAAACTGCATTTAGAACCTCTACTCTGCTGCCACTCATTAATAACAAGTGCATTACAATGCTGTCGTGTTGTTATCCAGAGCCCATGTCCCTTAGGTGCTGATTAAAATGCACATGTCCACTACTATAAAACACATATAACTTAATTAACAGCCAGATTTTTGGGATTATTTGCACATAACAGCAAGCATACCAGCACGAGGTTTTAATTACGCAGTGCATGACTTTCCATCAGCATTGCTCTTATAAATGAAATTATAAAAGTTGACTCTGATGACGTGCTATATGAAATATGCATCATTAGATGATCTTTGTTTTACAGCCACATGAATGTTGGGATATTTATAGAGTACTGGCAAAAAGCAGCTATTATTTTTATCTTGATCACCAAGCGCTAGATTGCATCTGTAATCATCAAGCATAAACAGCACCAAACATAGTCCGGAAACCAGGCATTTGCTCGCGCTGAAGCCTCAGTTCTGGACACGACTGAGGTCATCATTTCATTGTGTTTGAACTCCTGTTAGCCCTAAATCAAAGCAGTGTGTTCTGTCATATTGCACTCCCTCCAACCATACTACAGCGTAATTATATTTTATTCCTGCCATAAAATCCCTGATCAGAATCAAATGAAGTGAAATATGATATTTCAGGAAAGCTGCTCAATGCTTGAACAATGCACTCGCTCGCACACAACAGTTCTCAGATCAGATTCAACAACACATTCTGATGCACAACTGGTGTTATAAACGTGCAGGAAAATAGATTCATACTGGGGTATGCCTTATTCATTCATCCCTTCATTCCTTCATCCCTTCCTTCAGTTCTTCCTTCATTCATTCATTCATTCCTTTCTTCATTCATTCCTTCCTTCATTTATTCCTTCAATTATTCATCTTCATTCATTCCTTCACTAACTCACTTCTTCCTTCCTTCCTTTATTTATTCCTTCAATTATCCATTTATTCATCCTTCATTCATTCATTCCTTCATTCATTCCATCCTTCATTTATGCCTTCAATTATTCATCCTTCATTCATTCCTTCATTCCTCTGTTCATTCCTTAATTAATTCCTTCATTTATTCATTCCTTCAATCACTCACTTCTTCCTTCCTTCATTCCTTCAATTATATATATTTATTCATCCTTCATTCATTCATTCATTCCTTTATTAAATCCTTAATTAATTCCTTCATTTATTCATTCCTTCATTCCCTCACTTCTTCCTTCCCTCCTTTATTTATTCCTTCAATTATCCATTTATTCATCCTTCATTCCTTCCTTCAATCACTCATTCATTCATTCCTTCATTCATTCATCCTTCATTCGTTCATTCCTTAATTAATTTCTTCCTTCATTCCTTCCTTCATTTACTCATCCTTCATTCATTCATTCCTTTGTTCATTCCTTCATTCATTCCTTAATTAATTCCTTCATGTATTCATTCCTTCACTCACTCACTTCCTCCATTCATTCATATCATGTCCATCAGTTGAGTAGTGAGAGCTGCTAATGGGTTGCAGTACCTTATGGCTGTCGATGAGGTTAAGGACGAGGTCTATGTCTCCGTGCACCGGCTGATCTTCTGCCAGCTGAGGCTCCACTTTATACAGCCAGTCGATCAGAGCCTGCAGTGCGTCTGTGAACTGACCTGAGAACAGCAGAGCCTCCTCCAGCTTATTCTGCCTGTAGACAAAAACAGTCCATATAGCGCACCATATACACAGCAGTATTTGACACTTTCTCAACATCATTGATTTAAAGGAGACCTACTATGCCCCTGTTTTACAAGATGTCTCTAATGTCCCCAAGTGTGTGTGTGAAGCTCAAAATACACCACAGATAATGTTTTATAACTCTCTAAAACTGACCCTTTTAGGCTTTGATGCTAATTGTGTGGCGTTTTGGTGACTGTCGCTTTAAATTCAAATGAGATTGTGCTCTTTTCAGAAGAGGGCGGAGCTACAAATGCCTGTGTGTCAGCATAGTGGCAGATTCAAAAAACAAGACTAACATGTTATGCTAATGAGGGAGAGATGGTCACTAGTGGGCGGGGCGTTCCACCTCTAATGACATCATAGATAGGGAGAATGTCAATCAAAGTGTTTCTGCAGACTGTTTTTATCAAGTCTGATTATAAATAATAAAATTTATGAATTTTGACCATTAGAAGCTGCTTAGATTCACACACTGCTGACACACAACTGTGTTTAAACCCCTTATAAAAGTGATTTTGCATAATAGCTCCCCTTTAAACTTCTTTTTGACTTTAATTATTTTACTTTAGTAATAGAAATACCTTTAAATTATATATTAATCCCATTTTTCATTATAATTTCAACATGTAATAATACATTATTTTTAAAAATGGCTTTGAAAATGCCTCTGTCCGAGTGGACGGGGCCTTAATGATCCTAAAACATGTTTAATGGGGAAGGGGGATGTGTGTTTTCCTAAAAATACCTCTCCACAGATTTGCCGCAGACCGTGTCCCACTTGTCCCTGAGCTCACTGAGCATGTGGTCCAGCTTCTGGTGGTCATCTTGTAAGGAGGTTTTGTCCTTCAGAGCCCGTCCCGTGCGGCTGGTGGTGTCGTACACCGAATGCTTGCTGCCCAGAGCTTTCTGAAACTCCTGTAAGAGAGACGCACAGAAGGGTCACTGAGATGCTGCTCAAGGGCACGTGTCATCCTGTGAGGCCTGATGTCATCAAATCCTGCTATTCTTACATGTGACTGAATCATCAGAACATCTGAAGCACTGCTGAGCTGTTAATTACAAACCAAACACTATACAGTCACACAATCCTCCACCCACACGCATCCTGCTTTAAAACCACCCATGCTGCACGCCTAGTCCAAATCTAATTCTATGACACACATTAATAAGCAACAGAGTTGTGAAAAAGTGCTTTACATGATAAACACAATACATAAAATCAATAGAAGAATGCATCATATGAGAAAATGTGGTTCACACTTAATTAATATATATATATATATATATATATATATATATATATATATACACACACACACATATATATATACACACACACACATATATATATATATACACACACATATATATATATA
>CAIGQW010053674.1:306988-318844 GCA_903798125.1 Danio choprae | reverse complement strand
GAAGTGCAGCGGGTTGCCAGATCAGTGTGTCGAGCGGGTTGCCAGATCAGTGTGTCGAGCGAGTTGCCAGATCAGTGTGTTGATCTGTGTTGTTGTCTGACCTGCAGCAGAGCTGAGTCCAGAAGCTGGCGTCTCTGCTCCGTCTTCTCCAGGATGTTTTTCCAGCGCTGGTTCAGGTTCTCCAGCTTGTTCTGCAGACCTCGAGCCTCTTCTCCAGCGCTGGACTCCATCAGGTCACATCCGGCCCGGTTCACAGCCTCCACCGTACTCTTATGGGCCAGAACATCATTCTGCAACACCTGAGAGAAACAAAAGACAGACGTTTCCAGTGTTTCGAGTGTTTGAAGTAAATCCTTCTGTCAAACGGCTGTTCACAGAACTAACAGTAGATGGCGCTGTTACAGACAAACATACAAGCATTACATACACAAACCTCTTTTCTATATAAACATAATATTTTCAGTAGTCGTGCGATTATTAATCACGCTGAATCAACGCAAGCAGTTGAATCTTCTGTTCATAATGCAACACTATGAGGAGTTCCTTCGTTTTTTCATCTTTCCACAAGAGAGCGCCCTTTCGGAGGAGATTTACTACTGATCACAGAACTGTGCTTACTTGACAATATGTGCATGAATGTTGCAAATATGAATTGCATTAGTGATCTGTGTGGCGTAATTCTCAGCTTGTTTTCTGCATGACGTACGTGGTGTTTCGCGAGCTCGATCTCGATGGCTTTCGGGTCTCCGCAGGCCTTCCTCTGTTCCCCAAGCAGCTCTTCGGTGTGTGTGAGCCAGGCCAGAAGTTCATCTAAAGCGTGCTGGAACTGCCCAAGAGCCAACAGCGCCCCCTCCAGCTTGTGCTGCAACACACAGAGACAAACATCAGTCAGTAGCTATGCTCTCATCCAGCTATTTTTATGCACATTTTAAAATATTGCATAAAAATGCCTGATGGAAACGCCAAGATGTGCATTCATTTAGAAAATGTGCATAAAAAGCCGCATGCACACAACTGAGCAGGATCAACTTTTTATTTGATAAGTAAACTGTGTATAAACTACGATGTAAACACATTCAACAAATACATTTCAATAAAATAAGCCCATATGATGTTCCTCTATGCTGTGAATTAGTTTTTTTATTTTTAGATAAAACATAATATCCATTTATTCTCTAAACTACTTCATTATCTACAAGAAAATGTAACATATGAGGGATGAAGTACACCCAGCAGGCTGTTATTGCAGAATAAAAAACAACCGCCTGGATGTACTTTATCCAACTTATTACACGGCTATTAGCCACAAACCGTAAGTATTAGACACGAAACACAAATCTGACACTAACCCACATATTATTCAGCCACTATTCCAGACAGCCATGCAACAATATAATATCTAGATTAATTGCATCCAAAATTAAAGTTTGTATTTACATAATGTGTGTGTATGCACTGTGTATACATATTCTGTACTGTATATATAAATAAAACTAATTTATTTAAACCAAATTATTCACACACACACACACACACGCGCGCACACACACAAATATACATATATATTTGCCTAATTCTTAGATATAAATGAGTGTGAATGCGAGAGTGTGTGGGTGTTTCCCAGTACTGGGTTGCGGCTGGAAGGGCATCCGCTGTGTAAAACATATGCTGGAATAGTTGGCAGTTCATTCCGCTATGGCACCCCTGATAAATAAAAGGACTAAGCCGAAGGAGAATGAATGAATGAATGAATGAATGAATGAATGAATAATATAATATAATCTGATTAAAGCCCATTTGCCTTCATTTCACATGAATGAAACTTTGTCTATCTTTGCACTGGCACTGAAGTTGCACTCCTGACTCATGAAGAGCACTTGACATTGACTTTAGAGTTCGGATCCTGCCAGTGTCTGACCTGTCTGTTGATGATCTTCTTGTCCAGGTTTTCCCAGAGCATCCTGAGCTCGTTCATCGGCTCTGAGATGGAGGTTCGGTCGTCTTCATCCATCACCTTCTTCAGCAGGAGCCCGGCCTGATGGTTCAGTCTCTCCATCTCAATCTGCAGCTGGTACGCTTCGCCTTTAAACTCCTACACACACACACACACACACACACACACACACACACACACACACATACAACATTATATATTACAGTACAGTTCTCTGCAGTATAGCTGCACTTACACTGCAAGCATTGCTCAGGTTTATTCTGGCCGAAGTTTTTGTTGATGTTATTTTAGTCAATTAAAATGAAAACTATTAGTCAAAAAACCTTTTCGTTAACTGAAATCTTTTTTGCAATACATGAAAAAGTACGACTAAATGAAACTAACAACATTCATCGACAAAACAAATCGAAATAAAATAAAAATGAGCGAAAATAAATCATCTGTTAAGCACTCATTCTGTGGTGGAAAATATGAGCTGCAGCTGTTCACAGAAATACCAGTAGATGTATAGGTGTAATACCAGTATTACAGACAAACACATCAGTCAAGAGCAGCATTACATACACAAACACAATATTTTCTATATTTTCTTTATCTGCCAAAGAATGTAAACTATGCATGTTTAACTACATATATCATCAGGTCAAATGGCTTTTCAAAAAGAGATTTTCTCTTTGTGCTTTAAGGTAAACCGTCCTTAATCCAAAAACTCCATGATAAATAAAGACATTCTCTCTCAGAAAAATAAATCAATCGCATTATTGGGTCATTATATTTTCAAATCTTTTGCCTGCTACCAATCTACATCAACATGATCAAAGTAACTCATTAGCATAATCCCCGCCTCCCCATGCAAACACTCTGAAATGGCCGTTTCTTTTCTAAAATGGAATACCAAAAGACCAATCAAAACAAGACTTGGTCAGCGGACCAATCAGAACAGAGCTGGCTTACGGAAGGGGGCTCTGAAATTGCTCTGAATTGAGTTGATTCAAAGTAAAACCACATAAAAACAATCGCAGAATGATGCTAATATTAAAGCATATTCTGTAAAAATCTCCAAAGTTTTCTGACCTCAGAGGCTTTTAAGCCTGTTCCAAATCACTCATTCATTCATTCATTTTCATTTCGGCTTAGTCCCTTTATTAATCTGGGGTCGCCACAGCGGAATGAACCGCCAACTTATCCAGCATATGTTTTACGCAGCGGATGCCCTTCCAGCCGCAACCCATCTCTGGGAAACATCCATACACACTCATTCACACTCATACACTATGGACAATTTAGCTTACCCAATTCACCTGTACCGCATGTGTTTGGACTTGTGGGGGAAACCGGAGCACCCGGAGGAAACCCACGCCAACACGAGGAGAACATGCAAACTCCACACAGAAACGCCAACTGACCCAGCAGAGGCTCGAACCAGCGACCTTCTTGCTGTGAGGCGATTGTGCTACCCACTGCGCCACTGTGAGGCCCCAATTCCAAATCAATATTAGCATACTTTCGAAGCGTCGAAAACCTTTACAAATAATCGTTTCGAATCAGTGGTTAAAGTCAGCTTTCATAGATTCTACCTGATCTTGGATTAGTTTTATGAGGTTGTAGATGTTTTAATGAGACATTTGTACAATGAAAAGAAATAACAATAAATAGTCTTTTGTTGGTCTGTTTAGGGGCGGCACGGTGGCTCAGTGGTTAGCACCGTGGCCTCACAGTAAGAAGGTCGCTGGTTCGAGCCTCGGCTGGGTCAGTTGGCGTTTCTGTGTGGAGTTTGCATGTTCTCCCCGTGTTGGTGTGGGTTTCCTCCGGGTGCTCCGGTTTCCCCCAC
Source organism: Danio choprae (assembly GCA_903798125.1). NCBI lineage: Eukaryota > Metazoa > Chordata > Actinopteri > Cypriniformes > Danionidae > Danio > Danio choprae. The sequence goes on along the minus strand of CAIGQW010053674.1, from coordinate 315,059 downwards.
AGTCCAAACACATGCGCTATAGGGGAATTGAATAAACTAAATTGGTCGTAGTGAGTGTGTATGGATGTTTCCCAGTACTGGGTTGCAGCCAGAAGGGCATCCACTGTGTAAAACATATGCTGGAATAGTTGGCGGTTCATTCTGCTGTGGCGATCCCTGATGAATAAAGGGACTAAGCCGAAGGAAAATGAATGAATGAGTAGTCTGTTTAGCGGAGCCCATCGTGGAACAAACAACATACTGTATAAGCCCTGAAATTTAAGACCGCAAATTATGCAGACACTTAATATTTAATGATATTAGATGATAAGGCAGGTGCATTTATAGAATATACTGTCACTTTAAAGTTCACAAGATGTAAAAAGCCAATTGTAATGCATGTTTTGTCAGTGCTTTCGTTGCATTTGCATAGTTTTGACCAGCAGGGGTTTATCTAATGACAAACATGTATTCATTACATTTTTATAATAACACTTTATAAAAACTGTCACTTTGATTGACATTCTCAGTTTTTCACAGAGATACTGTAAGTCCTGTTTTGCTCAGGGCGCACAGGCATTTGTAGCTCCGCCCTCTCTGGAGCACAAGCTCATTTGAATTTAAAGAGACAGTCACCAAAACGCCACAATTTGGATCAAAGCCTAAGTAGTTAGTTGTTTAGTTAGAAAACATTATCTGTGTGAAATCATCACATACACACTCTGGAGATGTCAGAGACTTATTTTATATCTTGTAAAAAGGCGCAAAATAGGTCCCCTTTAAAAGCTTTGTTTCTCCCATCATTACTTTCAAATACCAAATGACCAGTTCTTTAATGCATGAGCTAGATATTTTGACACTGCTTGTCTTTGTCCTGCCTGTACACATTCATTGAAGACATTCCTGACTCTCTTAATAATAATACACTGCCATGCTATTGCGAACTGTCTCTAAGTTCTTAGGAATGTGCACACAAATCAAATCTCAGCCTGAAACCCCATTTAGTTCACCTGTAATTCACTTCAACAGCATTATTGGTCAAACTTTCACAAATGCGGAGGGTTAAACCGGCAGTGTAAGATGAGTCAAAGTGTGTAAACACAGCTGCGGTGTGCTCTGACGACTCAATTATAGCCATCAAACAATCAGAAATCAAAGAGACTGCAGATAAAGAGCTTCAAACTTTGATGTGGATCAGCTATGGCTGATAAAAGCACCACATCATGGGTATGAGAAAATCTCCCACACATTAATGTTAGTATTGGTGCTTTACGAGGACTCTTCATAAACGTAATGTATTTTTATACTGTAAAAATGGCTTATTACCTAAACCGAACCCTCACAGGAAACATGTGGCAAATTCTGAATGTCAAAAGATGCCAAAATATATTAATTTTAAGCATTGTTAATTAAAAGGACACGTCCTCATAAACCAACTTTATAGAGTACAACTAGGTTATAACCATATCATTATATAAATCGCTGTCCTTGTAAACCACCAAAACCAGTAAACACACACACGTTGTTGGTATAGGTGGTTTATGAGGACTCTCCAATAGGTGTAATGTATTTTATACTGTACAAAACAACTTATTATATGGCCTTAACCCTAAACCCATCCCTCACAGGAAACATAACACATTTTCAATGTCATTAAATGTGATTTTTAAGTGTTTTGAATGGCAAGGACACACGATATGTCCTCATAAACCAACTTTATAGAGTACAACTAGGACATAACCATGTCATTATATAAATCGCTGTCCTTGTAAACCATCAACGCCAGTACACACACACATTAAAACAATACCTTCAGCTCCTCGATCTGCTGTTTGACAGTCTCCAGGTCTGTGCCCACGGGCGACATTGAATCCAGTTTGCCCTCCATAATGTCCACCGAGTCAAACATGTTCTGCAGAAAAGGCGAAACTATTGTCACAACATCTGAGCTTCAGTTTCACGCATAGCCTCAATACAAAAGTGGCTCAGATGACAGAAAATGAACAAAACCAAGACACACCTAAAGCTATTCTACTCAAATCTGGCGTTTTAGGAAACTGGATGAGCATTACCATTCGTCTACATTAGGAAGAAAAATACTATGTTGTCAGTGGCTGTTTTTTCCAACATTCTTCAGTATATCTTCAATTGTGTTCAATAGAAGACAAATTAGAGTAAATGAAGACAGAATTTTCATTTTTTTGGTGAACTATCGCTTTAAGAAACATATGATTAGCAATATACTGTAGCAGTAAACTTGAATCACTCAGTCAACCGGCATAAAACCATTTCTCTCTCTCTCTCTCTCTCTCTCTATCTGAATTTTCCGCTGAATCACACCACATGAATCACTGGATGAATGTGTTTTCCTCTATGAGCACATTCAGCTGACTGTAAACTCTGATCTGTGGTCAGTGTGTGTCATATTATTAACCTGGAGACTGTCCTGGAACTGAACGGCCGCCTGCATGGCCTCCTCCAGAGTCTCCACTCGCTCCTTCCACGTCTTATTCAGGGTTTCCCAAGCAGAGTTCACCTGTGGGACGAACGAGATGTGGTCAGATGTTAACCCTGGTGTGCTGTTGGGTCGTTTTCATCCACTCTGTGCTGATTTTCAGTCCCAATTCGGCCACAACTTTCTCTGTTTCAGCAGAGGGAATGATTTTTGGTGGCAAATCTTATTTAGACACATATTTTGGGAAAATGCTTTGAAAATACACTGTGGGCAAATTGACTCCCCTTTCGTTATGTTGGGGGCTGTTTTTGCCCCACTGGCTTCCATTATAATCACATTTTTTGATTGCAAAGCCATGACAGCATATAATCATGCATTCTTCATTGTTGCTGGTTGGGAAGAGGTCAAATGTGTGATTTGTACAGTTGAGCATCAGTTACAGTGCATAAAAAGCTTAGTTCTTTGCTTTATATGGAGTTATTTGGAGTATTATGTGAGTGTGTGAGATTGTAAGAGAGACCTTACCTTGATATGTTTGGGAAAATAAAAAATAAGCCCCTTATCTCTCAGAACACAGTACATGTGTTTCTGCACACTCACTATAATCTGCTGTTATACTCCATATAAAAGCCAGAAACTCTTTAGCACAGGCCTATCTAAAGGGTTAATGCTGCCAACTGATGATCAACAGTAAAAATGACACATTTGACCTCTTCCCAACAGGGAAAACCATCAACAATCAAGAATACATGATAAAAACTACTCAATTGCAGTCATTTGAGTATTTGTAATTCATTACTTCACACCGCTGCATACAAATAAAACCTATTATAAAACCGGGAACATATTTTTAGCTCACATTTTGGAGATAAAACGTGTAAAACAATAAAAAAAATGTCACATTCCCGCAAAATTGTCCCGCCAAATGTCACATTCCCTGACTAGAAAGCTAAGCACTGAGGAAAAATAAGCACTGAGCACACAAAAATACCACAATATATATTTTATATTGTGTTGTCACATCACAAATCAAAGCTGGACTGGAGGTTAGATTGAATTGCCTTGTTAAATTCACAGGGCTTGTTAATCTTCTCAATTAGATCATAACATTAACACAACATCGAATAATTACATTAACATTTCTTTACACCAATCTAATGGCCTCGTGACAATCATGTTTATGACAGATTTATGACAAGTTTTGTCAAGTTGTTATGACAAAGACAAAAACAGGTTGTGATTCATTTGTTTATGTCAAGTTGTCATAACAAACAATGTCATCTTTGCATTTAATATGACGACAGTTGTCATAAGCATGCATACGATCTCATTCATCTCCCTGATGTGTCATGATAGTCTTATGAACACCTCTTCAAGTAAAGTCTGAATTGGCAACCTTTACATTTACTTTAATGACTATGGTGTGGGTTTATTCTGCGCACCTCATCTATACTCTTCTTGATGACTGGTTTATCTGGTTCTCCACATGCTGTCATGAGTTCTGCTCCCAGATTCTGGACCACATTCAGCTCATCCTGCAGGCCGTCGATCTCTTCTCTGAAGCCCTGCGGAGCAAAAACACAGCAGTGAAGAAGCTGCAGAACGCTGGATGAAAATCTGGTGGAGAAAGATCAGATCAATCCTGCAGACCTCCACAGACTCCTGCTGCTGTTTGACCACGGACGGGTCGACCCCGGGCTCCTCCAGCTCCTTCAGCAGCTCCTGCGTGTCTTTAATGGTGACGATGAGAGCGCAGTGATCACACCAGAACTTCTCTGCCAGGTCCATCACATCCAGCAGCTTGGCCTCTCGCTCCTCCAGAAGAGCCTGGATGTCAGTCCACAGAAACACCATCTGATCCAGCTTATCTTGAACCGCTTTAGATCAAAACAAAGAAGAGTGGTGTCAAATCAATGCTTTAAAGGGCACTTATTATGCAAAAATCACTATTATAAGGGGTTTAAACAAAGTTGTATGTCAGCAGTGTGTGAATATAACCAGCTTCTAATGGTAAATATGTATTAATTCTATTTGTTATAATCAGACTTGATATAAACAGTCTGCAGAAACACTTTGATTGACATTCTTCCTTTGTACGTGTCATCAGAGGGGGAAAGCCCCGCCCACTAGTGCCCATCTCTCCCTCATTAGCATAGGACGTTAGTCTTGTTTTTGAATCTGCCACTATGCTGACACACAGGCATTTGTAGCTCCGCCCTCTTCTGAAAAGAGCACAATCTCATTTGAATTTAAAGCGACAGTCACCAAAACGCCAAACAATTAGCATCAAAGCCTATAAGGGTCAGTTTCAGAGAGTTAGAAAACATTATTTGTGTGGTATTTTGAGCTGAAACATCACATACACGCACTCTAGGGACATCAGAGACTTAATTTACATATGGTAAAAAGGGGCATACAGTCATAGGTCCCCTTTAAGACCAAGAAGTCAAGCACAAGGGTTATTATAGTTAACTAAAACATATGGAAGACAAAATGATTGAACAGTAAAAATGACACATTTGACCTCTTCCCAACCAGCAACAATGAAGAATGCATAATTATATGCTGTCATGGCTTTGCAATCAAAAAATGTGATTATAATGGAAGTCAATGGGGCAAAAACAGCCCCCAACATAACGAAAGGGGAGTCAATTTGAGCAGTACACAAGGGTTAAAGTGAAACAACTGAACGTCAACACAGGAGCTGCTTTTAAAAGAACTCTTCATATATAAAGGCTTTAATTCTGCCATATGTACCTTTGGCTGAGAGGTCTTTGTCTGCTCCTTGCGAGCGTGCGATCATCTCCTCTCCTCTCTGTTTGAGCGTCTCGTACGACGGCTGAAGTTTCTCCAGGTCGATTCTCAGGGCTTTATTCTCGGAGATCTGCTCGCGGATCTTCTCCACCTCCACAGAGATGGACGGAGGCTGACGCAGGCGCTCAGAGATGCGCTCCAGAGACTCCAGCATGGGGTCGATCTTATCATGAAACTGATCACAAACACAACTCACTGTATTAATAAACTTCAAATCAAAATGCAGAATATGTATATTCAGGGTTCCCAGTCCAAGCCAAACGTCAAATTCCCTGACCACCACAGACTAAAACAAAGATGAATTTCCATGATCTAATAATTATAATTAATAAATACAATACTTTAACATGATTTTTGTAAAGGTCGTCCATTTTTCTTTTGGTCCCAAATTTTTGCATGTTAAAAAAATATATATATTCGACCTCACATTGTGTCAGTGCCATTTACACACGGCCTCCAAAACCTTAGCCTTTCAGGAAAGAAACATTGGATCGGGTTTGATGTTTTCGTTGGACACGCAGCCTTAGCGTAATTAAATATGGCACAGTGTAAGCTGCGATGACTGAATTTGATTGTCACTTGACAAGTGGGAGTAAACGGCAGTGAAAAAATCCTAACCATAACAATAGACGAAACGGGTGGGGGGAAAACACATGGTACAGAAACAAATATTCCATGAGCTTAATATAAAAACACAGACCATTCCCTGACATTATCTGATATTTATGTAAGGTAGAAGCATAAATTAATAGCTACTTGCTTTTAATCTGCATTTTCTAATATAATAACCAGTAAGCTTTCTCTCGCAGTCTCCTCTTCAGACTAAGAACAAAGATTTCATATTATTTAGTATAAACTTTGACTATTAGGTTTATGTTTGACCCGAATTGTGTAAATTTTGTTATTAATATTGTTTACATGTTTCCCAGTACTGGTTTGCGGCTAGAAGGGCATCTGTAAAACATATGCTGGAATAGTTGCCGGTTCATTCCGCTGTGGCGACCTCTGATAAATAAGGGACTAAGCTGAAGGAAAATGAATGGATGAATATTGTTTACATTATTATTTTATCGCTATTGTTATTATTTGCTTTGTTTATTTATTTACATTGTGTTTTGTTACTTTATCTATATTGTATAAAAACGTGAAATGATTGACAGTGAAAAGTGTATCCTCATTTAAGCTGAAATATTGTATTGGTTATGCTGCTACACTAAATAAAAATAAATAAATAAATAAAAATTCTTGATTATTCCAGAGCTTCCATGAGCCGTGGGAACCCTGTATATTGAAGATGTACCTGTGTGGACTTGGATATGGCCTCATCCAGGGTAGAGGCTCTGTGTTTGACGTCCACTTTCAGCTGTCCGTACAGTCGATCTGCGGTCTCGTATTTCTCTCTGATGGCCGTTCCCTCTGCAGGACTCAACTCCACCAGCTGAGGGCCCGTTTTATTCATCTTGTCGATGTGTGGCTTGTGCTCGGCTATCAGCTCCCTCATTTGCTGAAAATGAACCATTTGATTTGGTCAGAATGAAACGCAGTGGAGTTTATAACATGTTTATCAAAAAAAACGAATAAAGGTCAAACACAATCCCACAACATATCAGGCCGACCCCGTAAGGCATCTGTCTGTCCACAGTTTATCCTCTTAACAAGTCTAATAAAGCATTAAGCCATTCAGGATGCTGAATTACAGTGAAGGCAACACTGTTAAAGCATGTCACAAACAGCCTTCATAAAACACCTATACAGTCATATATATTACATTTAACCCTTGCGTGCCTTACCCTGAGCTCCTCCTGTTGCTGTCTCAGGGCTTCATACTCAATAGCGGGCTGTGAAAGCTGCGTGAATGTTGCTCTGGTGTCCTGCAGCCACGGCCACAGCTCATCGTGGGTCTCCCAGAACTGACAGGCCAGAGAATGAGCTCTCTCCAGCTGCAGACAGCGCTCCGAGTTCAGCTGGCTCACCACCGTATACTTCTCCAGCAGCGCCTGGAGCTTCACCTGCAGGACAACACACACCTACAGTGAGTGATAGTTCAGAATGACCACTAGTAAAATGTGTTTCAGGTGTAACAGCCGTTCAGAATGAGAGACGTTTGATTAGCTTTCATTAAACGTGTCTTGTCCTGTGTTCTTATAATGAATGCCATTACAACCTGTGTTTAATTCAATTATTTGTTTGCATATTTTCCCATTTTTATCTTGAAACAGAAAAGCAAGGACACAGAGTAGCTCCTCCCCCTTTTCAAAAACAGCCAATAGTGTCCATTTTTCCAGTATTTACCTTGAGCGCCTGCTTCTCTGCCTCATCTTTGCTGTTCATAATGGCCTCGCCAGTCTTCACAATGTCATCCACAGCATCTTTATGCCTCATGATGTCCATGGAGAAGCTCTGGAGGAGGAGAGAAGATGTGCTTGAGACGGTGTGTGCTTTATAACATGTTTATGACAGCTGAAAGCAGCACTGACATTGAGATTGCTGTATACATGTAGGCATCTGTCCCTCATTTATCTATTTTATTTGATTATCTTCTTCCCCACTTACAGTGCTTTTGATGCATCTAAGTGTGTATCTATAGAGTTAGGTTTTTTGTATTCTCTATTATTATTATTATTATTATTATAATATCATTTTTCCCTTCCATCTCTGTTCTTGATGGTGGTTGTTTATGTTCGTAAAATGTAAAAAATGTGAAATCAATTATTTTAAAAAGAAGCATCAGTGATTGACCTTCTGAGCCTGTAGTTGAGCTGTGGTTTTCTCCGGCTCCAGACTGACGTCACCGAGAGCCGACAGCTTTATTTCAGCATCGGT
>CAIGQW010053674.1:289944-302208 GCA_903798125.1 Danio choprae | reverse complement strand
TATATATATAGGGCCTCACGGTGGCACAGTGGGTAGCATGTTCGCCTCACATCAAGAAGGTCGCTGGTTCGAGCCTCAGCTGGGTCAGTTGGCGTTTCTGTGTGGAGTTTGCATGTTCTCCCCTTGTTGGCGTGGGTTTCCTCCGGGTGCTCCGGTTTCCCCCACAAGTCCAAACACATGCGCTATAGGGGAATTGGGTAAGCTAAATTGTCCGTAGTGTATGTGTGTGAATGAGTGTGTGTGGATGTTTCCCAGTAATGGGTTGCAGCTGGAAGGGCATCAGCTGCGTAAAACATAGGCTGGATAAGTTGGCGGTTCATTCCGCTGTGGCGACCCCAGATTAATAAAGGGACTAAGCCGAAATGAAAATGAATGAATGAATATATATATATATATATCTAAAGATGGAACAAAACCTATACTGTATTGTAATCACAGTTATAGCTGCATTTATAATAGTGTCACTAATATTTATAGTGACGTGTTTTCATTCGTTTTTCAATATACATGTTCATAACACAATATTCAATGATTTATGTTTATCCTATATGGATTTTTATTCACAGTAAACATAAAAAGATATAAAATGTGCTAGGCAGATATGTACTAATATATACATATATATTAGAACATATATTAGTAGTGAATGTATATATGTTTGTAATTTATTATCTTATTTGTTGTTATTAAATAATTTAGTATTTAATAACATCTCAATCAATCTAAATGAATGAATTCTTTCCAAATAAAGTTATTCAAGTCATCTGGTGAAACTGTATTCATAACGTAATGTATATCAGAGAATATCACCATGTTGGATTTTTCCAGCCCTACTTATTATTTATGAAAACGAAACAATATTTATTACTTATCCAGAAAATGCTTCTTGATTTAAGATCTTTAGATATTTATACTAGAAACGCGACAAAATCCTATATAAAAATTATATATACATCAAAACCCATATAGTATTAAAATGATATTTGTAGGTAAATTTATAATAGTGTTATTAATAATAATTATGTAATTATTGCGATTGCATATTTTTTTTGAGAGATGGTTAGGTTTTGAGAGATGAATATGCATTCATTCATTCATTTTCCTTCGGCTTAGTCCCTTATTTATCAAGGGTGCCACAGCAGAATGAACCGCCAACTATTCCAGCATATGTTTTTTGCAGCGGTTCCCCTTCCAGTCGCAACCCAGTACTGGGAAACACCCATAGACTCTCACATTCACACTCATACACTACGGCCAATTTAGTTCCTCCAGTTGACCTATAGCGCATGTGTTTGGACTTGTGGGGGAAACCGGAGCACCCGGAGGAAACCCACACCAACACGAGGAGAACATGCAAACTCCACACAGAAATGTCAACTGACCCAGCCGGGACTCGAACCAGCGACCTTCTTGCTGTGAGGCCACAGTGCTAACCACTGAGCCACCGTGCTGCCACTGTCGTTATCAATACAGTATATGTTTTGTTGTATCTTTACATATGCATGTATATAATGTGATGCTTGATTATAAATAATAATAAACTGAGTTATAATTCATCATGAGCTTCATAGAAAGTGTTACCAAAATGGATAATGGATAATACAAAAGTCAAATATGATGTAAATCAAACTGAACGTGGTCGTGGGAGAGAGTGTGGTGATGTTAATAATGTTTTCTGCACCTTGTGCTGTGAGATCTGCTCCTCTAGTTTGGACGTCTGTGTGCCGATGGGCTCTGAGTTTGCGAGTCTTTTTTCGGTCGCTGTCAGCCACTCCGTCAGCGGCTCCAGGGTCTCGTGGAATTGCTGAGCCACCACCGAAATATTCTCCAGCTGCTTGTGTCTGCCAAGAACAGTGCAGTGCGTTTTATTGGTCGGTACGACTGGGTTCATTATACCAAAATATGCTAAAACAGTCCTTAAAAATTATTAATTGATAACACTTTGCATTGAGGTTACGTTAGTTGGTCACACTTTACAATAAGGTTGTATTAGTTAATGTATTTACTGACATGAACTAATAATGAACAATACTTGTCCAGCATTTATTAACCATAGTTCAACGTTTACTAATGCATTATCAAAATCCAGATTCATGCTTATTAACATTAGTTAATGCACTGTGAGTTAACATGAACTAACAATGAATGGTATATTTTCATTACCAAAGATGAATAAATACTGTAATGAATGCACTGTTCGTTGTTTGTTTATGCTAGTAAATAAATTAACTAATGGACCATTATTTTAAAGTGTTACCACATTAGCAACTATGATTAGCAGAGTACATATGAAAAAGTGAACGAATTCATATCAAGAGCTTTGATGGTCCACTTTAAGCATACTGTTGATTGTGTAACTGCGTCACCTATTCTACTAACCCTAATCCTAACCGTCCACTAATACTCTACTAATATTATAAGTAAGGGATAAAGTACATCCAGGTGGCTGTTATCACAGAGTAAAGCCTGACTGGTTTATCAGCAGCTGTTGTATAAGACTGAAGGGAAACAACCAGCTGGATGTACTTTATCCCATTTATTACATAAATGCTTGCCACAAAATGTAAATATTAGACATAAAACATTGTTTTGAGGCATAATAGTTTATTAAGTCTTTAATTAAAGGCAAATGTGACAGAAATGAAAATGGCTGAATGGAGTATACACTAACCTGTGCATTATTCAGACACAAGATGGCGACAAACAGTCAAAAACAACAAGACAAGAATATTAAAATGGACGTATTCACTATATCTAATAGTACATATAGCTTATGTTTCTGTAAAAGTAAATAAGATGACTTAAAGTAGCCTTATATTATGTTATTAGTTTCTGCGGTGGTTATCTGATAATAACATACCTTGGACTGACCAATCAGAATCAAGTATTCCAGACAGCCGTGTAATAATGAAAGTAAGCTGTAATGTAGTTGCAAAGTAACTAACAGACGGCCTAAAGAGGACCATCAAAATAAAGCGCAATGATCTTTGTTTTACTGACAACTTTGAAAAACATTTTGGTATAATTTCTAGACTTTAAAGGGATAGTTCCCCCCCAAAAGTGAACATTCTGTCATCATTTACGCATCCTTTACTTGTTCCAAACCTATATTAGTTTCTCTATCCTGTCAAACACAAAAGCAGATATTCTGAAGAAAGCTGAAAACCTGTAACCATTGACTTCCATTGCAGGAAAAAACAACGGAAGTCAATGGTTACAGGTTTTCCAGCTTTCTTCAAAATATCTGCTTTTGTGTTCAACATAAGAAACGCATTGAGGTGAAGGGTGAGTAAACGATGACTGAGTTTTCATTTTTGGGTGAACTATCCCTTTAATAGATAACCTTGACTTCGTCACAATGGGCTGTTGATTTGCAGAAGTTAATAGCAGATTGCATGCTAAAAGCTTTACCTGTTCTCAGCTTTCTTAAGCAGGGCGTCCCACCTTTGGCCCAGGCATTCAATCTCTCTGCCAATCTTCTCCTTATCAACAGTGTCGGCTAAATCTGTCACCTTCCGTCCCTCCGTCTTAATCAGCTCCACTGTAGCTCTCCGCTCATCCAGCAATCTCTGCAGGAGCTACACACAGCCGACAGCACAACTATCAGCATGTGCAAGTAAAGCAAATGCTGCTTTCAGATTTTCTCAATGTAAAATTATGAATTCTCTCCAAATAGTCATCTTGTGAAACTTATATTCATATTGCAATATACAGCAGGGGAAATAAGTGTTGTACACATTGTCATGTATTTTCCTGGGAATAATATTCCTAAAGGAGCTGCTGACGTGGAATTGAACCAGATTTTGGGAAAAACCCAAACAATACAAACTCTGACAAATGAGTTCTGTGTAATAACAATGTAATGACAGAAGGAGAAAGCGATGAACTACTGAAATGTACTTTATATAAAGGCTTTTTTGGTGCTGGAGCTTAAAGACGTCTCTCATATGGAGGATGAAGACTCCTGCATTGCTCAGGTGTGAGTTTCTCACAGACTTCAACAGAGTCTTGATGGTTCTGTGGGTCTCGTCTAGCAAATCTGAGCTTTATTTTGTATTTTCTATTGGTTTCAGGTCAGGGGACTGGCTGGGCCATTCTACAGCTTGATTTTCTCTCTCTGAAAGCGTTTGAGAGTCTCCTCGGCTGTGTTGTGGATCATTGTCTTGCTGAAATGTCCACCCTGGTTTCATCTTCATCCTCCTGCTAATGTAGATGTTGGACTGAAGCAGTAATATTAATATACTATGAGGAAAGGCTGAAGAACTACTGAGAGATTTCTGCTGCTGTCTGGGCTTTCACTGCCTTTCTGCGCCTCCCTTTCTTCATGTGTTCAAGACTTTTTTCCTGCATCATTTTACTTTATCACACATAACTTAATTTGTAAACCAACTAGATTTGTTTTCTTTGCATATATGGATTTCTGTGGTTGTTACGAACATCCGGTGAAAGTTTCAAGTCAACAACACCTTTAGAAATATGTTTTCTGAGAAATATGGTGATGTGTCCAATACTTATTTTCCCCGCTGTATATCGCAGAAAAACTAAATAATGCAATGTCAGCCCTAGTCTGAGCATGTCTGTCGTTGTCGCACCTTCTGCTCTTGTATCTGTGCTTTGACCACTTTGAACTCGGCGGACGGAGGTTTCTGATTGGCCACCAGCTCCTCTGTGTCTGTGAGCCAGCTGAGCAGAGACTCCAGAGCGTCCTGAAAGCGTCCGCAGTGAAGGAGGGCTTCATGAAGCTGTGCTGATCGCTCTGCAACCTGTGGAGATCATAAAATACACTAGTGTTGAGGAGCCACAGCTTGGCACATCACAAAAAAAAGCATTGTGAAATCATGGTAAAAGCACGTGGTAAAATGCACTTTTCTAGTTTGCTTTTGAAAACACTATTAATTGGGTTTAGGGAAGGGGGTGTGTGGGTCAGTAAATAGCAAGATTATATATGCACAAAAAGTCCCATGGACACATGCAAAAAAGACATGTAAATGGTACGTATGATGAGCAAATGTGGGCCAGTAACGTATTTGAGATTTGAAGAAATGAACACAGCGGCCTCTAGTGGATTTACGAGAAATGGCATGTATGAGAAACGTATGCTGCGTCAGAAAAAGCTTACTTCCATACTATATAGTACGCTACAAACAGTATGCGAGCAGAGTAGTACGTCCGAATACATCTAATTCGAAAAACAGTATTCGAGAAGTACCCGGACGACTTACTACAGTACTTCTGGCGAGATTCTGAAGTGCGCATCCGATGGACACTACACTACCCCATGATGCCACACGAGAGAATTCATGAATGGGAGTAATGCGACGCAACTGATGCAGGTAGGTCGCGTGATCATGACGAATAACGAATGTAGTACGTCCCATCCCCATTCATACTCACATGTATACTGTATAGAACATACTTTTCTAATGATCATGGAGAAAATTCTAATGTAGTACCTACTGAGTAGTAGGCCATTTCAGACGCAGCCCTAGTAATTCATTCATTCATTCATTTTTTTCGGCTTAGTCCCTTTATTAATCTGGGGTCGCCACAGCGGAATGAACCGCCAACTTATCCAGCATATGTTTTACACAGCGAATGCCCTTCCAGCTGCAACCCATCACTGGGAAACACCCATACACACACATACACTACGGACAATTTAGCTTACCCAATTCCCCTATAGCGCATGTGGTTGGACTGTGGGGGAAACCGGAGCACCCGGAGGAAACCCACACCAACACAGGGTGTTGAACATGCAAACTCCACACAGAAACGCCAACTGACCCAGCCGGGGTTCGAACCAGCGACCTTCTTGCTGTGAGGCGATTGTGCTACCCACTACTGCCCTCTAGTCTATATTTGAAAATGTCAAAAATGTACACGGCGCCCTCTAGTGGATTTGCAAAAACAAAAACGGCAAGCAGACGTCGCTTCAGCCACGTATTTCACGATTCCCAAACATGTAACCCTGGGCACATATATCCAAAGGGTTGCAAATGACTCAACTTGGTGTAGCAGCTCACACTACTTATGCTACAACATGCACTACATTGCCAAAATTAGTGGGACACCCCTCCAAATCACTTCCACAGGTTTATAAAATTATTATTGGAACGAAACCCGAGTCAATTTATTGCCCGACTGATTTACTGAAATATCTAATAGTACATATAGCTTATGTTTCTGTAAAAGTAAATAAGCATCAGACACAGCATATTTTAAGTTGACGTAACTTAGTTCAACACAAACCAATGAACACACTCGTGAACCATTTGGAAAGCCATCCCAGAAGAGTGTTATAGCAGCATATGATGGGCAACTCCTATGAAAGCCTACAGACTGAGATTGGGATGTCATTAAAGTTTGTGTGCACATAAAGGTCGATGTCCCAAAATGTATGGCAATATAGTGTATATACTGGGAAAGCTACGTTATTTTAAAAACAAACTATTCTCAGACTACTAAAACAAATATAGCTAACGTCTTGGCATCACCACTGTATAGTTACTCACCAGCACTGGCGAACATTATGACTGCTAGCAAAATATTGCAAAACAATGAGCATTCCAGAGTGCAGTGGATGAAGAAATCAAACAATTCCTATATGATGTTTAACCCAGGGGCGGACTTAACCAATAAGCGGGGTAAGCAGCTGATTTGGACCCTGGGAAATTAGAGGCCCCAACCAATGCCAATAATTGCCTAAATGAATCATATAGCTCTTTTATAAATATTCTATCATATGTTGTAAAATATATAAAATATGTCTTTAACCGTTAAGATTATGACGTTATTACTTCTTTTCAAAACCGTGGGCCCCCATGAATAATGGAACGTTCCTTCTGTACTACACATGTAGATATTAAAATCTAACCACAAATATGGCTGCACAGTTAGATTGTGAACTTACTTTTTAATTTGTGAATTGATTGTATTTAATTTTACATTACGAAGATGAAGGTACCACTTAAATGTATTTTAACATGCAGTTTATTTACAAAAAAAACAAATCTACAGAGAAAAAAACATCTATAGAGCAAGGGTGCCCAAACTTGGTCCTGATGAGCCAGTGTTCTGCAGATTTTAGCTCCAACTTGCCTCAATACACCTGCACGGATGTTTCTAGAAAGCCTAGTAAAAGCTTGTTTAGCTAGCCCAGGAGTGTCTGATTGGGGTTGGAAGTAAACATTGCAGGACACCGGCCCTCCAGGACCAAGTTTGGGCACCCCTGCTATAGAGAAAGAGAATGTTTCGAGTTTCAATGCTTGGGCCCCATACAATACCTGGAATTGCTTAGGGCCCCCAAATCACTAAGTGCGCCCCTGGTTTAACCTGACATGTGAGTATTGTGTTTTTAATTATATGAAGAGTTAGAGCTTACCTTTTTGTTGAGCGTGTTCCACCTGGTGTTGACCTCCTCCAGATCGTGATCCAGGTTTTTGGTGCTGGTGCCTTTAGGGGCGTTCTGGATCAGCGCCTGGCCAAGAGTGTTTAACTCCTGCAACTGGTTCTGCAGAGACTCAATCACGTCCTTTTGGAAAACCTGTAGGGGATCGACATAAAAGAATGATCAAAACCACTGAAAACTGTTCAATGTTTCTGCATTCTGGAGATTAGCATGTAAAACATATGCCACTGGCTAGCTATGTTAGTCTTTTCAGCAGGATAACTAGAAACGCTGGCCAGTGGCCTTATAAGGTTAAGCTCTTTGCCTGAAATAGTGGCGGTCAAACTGGTTGTTGTGAGAAGCTGCTACTCCGTTATCAACAGCTGTGCACGATCACAACATCTGAGTCACTGACCGCCAATCACCAGAAACTCAATTCAGCTGTCTGCTAATCTGATAAAACCCAACAGCACTAGCCAGCCTCCCAGGAAACGCTAATCAAACAATGGGCTATATGCACAGATAGGGTTTTTCAGCCAATGATAAACCTCCGGTGAAAGGTTAATGTGACTTTTCAATTTCATAAGGTTCCTTTTACAGCATCCATGTTGTAACGTAATTAAAGTATAGTCTGGTAAATAGAGCATTCGTTTAGTTGTTCAAGCGCAAAACGAGAGGAGAAGACTGTGTAAACGCTAGCGCCGTCAGTAGCAGCAGGCTAGCGCGGAAACTCCATTGAAAATACTGGGTTGAAATACATTTCCATACACAATGTACATTCTGACACCTGCTTTATATCGCCTATCAATCAGGCAGTGAAGATCAAAACACCGATCACCTTTGACCATCAGATCTTAAACGTAGCCATTTTGTTATGATGCATATTCCCCATTGCCAGCTATTTCGACGGTACCTGCGAGGATGGCAAAGCCACAAGCTCCATCTGCGAACATTCGGCTATGGATGTTAACAGACTCTCAATGTCTTCATCAACTAATCCATTGGTGAAGGCCGCTTCCCTCTCGACCAACAACAAGAAATCCTCCAAATCGGCCATTTTGGAGTCCGTAGCTCTCTGCTCGCATTCATAGCACTTTTCATCCTTGGTGACATGATTCTTCTTATGCTGGCGATGTGGGAGAGTCTTTGGTTCGGTGACTAAAACACTGAGCAGCTCACAGTCATCCTGCGAACAAGTGTCCTCGACAAGCTCAGCTGTGGGTAATTCCTCATACCCGGACAACGCTGTGAAGTTCTGCGCTCTACTACTTCCATTAACATCAATGCATTCGCTGTTCAAAGCAGAACGCACGCTCCGATCAGAGCCGTGTGTGTTGTTACGTGCAGACGCATCTGTGCAATATGATAATGCATGAATCCTGTCTTTTACATTAGAGAATGGGAACTGTTCCTGACTCCTGTCGCTAAGCGAACCCAAAGTCTTCAAATCCCCAGACACGTGCACTCCTTCAGCAGAAGAAAGGCTTCTTGTGCTGGGTGCGGTTCGTTTGTGGATTCGTGGGTTCCGTAGTTCTCTGTCCACAGTGGGACTACACAGTCCTGAATCTCCTTCAGAGGTAAGAGAGTTTGTCATGCTACGTCCTCGTCCCACTCGATTCAACCCACGTTGGTTAGTTTCATCGTTGCACAGAGTTTCGCTGCAACTACTGTATTCACTGAGGTTTGTAGGAGCGAACGTCCGCCATGATCTGCGATGCTGAAGTGCCTCTAATTTCTCACCCACTACTCGTGGCTTACATAGCATGGTGTCTGCACCGCGGATAATATCTCCATTAAGCTTTAAGCCGTCAAACACCACCCGCTCATCCAATCGCACTGCATCCCTGCTGCGCAGCTCAAAGGCACTATTGGAGGCCAAGACGCCGTTCCCACAGAGAGCACTTATGTCAAGGGTTCGATGGCTGTATGGTAAAGTCCCCACAAAGTGCCTTGATGCCAGGCTGCCTTTGGAGCCCGAGTCGATCTGCTCATTTAGACGTACAGTATCGTATATGGACCTCTGGGGGACGTAGCAATCGTCAATATTGAGGTCTTCCTCTTCTCCTTTGCCCACACAAGAAGGGTTCTGTCTCAGACAATCTGGTCTGCTCAGAGGTTTGCCCATTGTGGCAGTAAATTACAAATGATGTATAACAATGAGGTAAACGTTTTTAGTGCAACAAGCCCTAACGGACATGGAAAAATCATCAAAGACACTTTAAAAGAGTAGAACGGGTGTATTTACTTTTGCACGTCGCTAGGCATGGGCGAGAAAATAAATACAGCAGTAGTAAAATACATACTTCCGTCACACTTTATTTGCTATTGATAAACCATGAGCTATGACTTTCTATGACAATTTGCTGCTTATTAATAGCATTTAAGGTTGTTGTTGGGTTTAGGTATTGGTTAGGATTAGGGATCTAGAATAAGATCATGCAGAATATGTGCTTCATAACTACTAATAAACAGCCAATATCCTAATAATAAGCACTAGTTAATAATCGGTACGTATCCAGATGAATAGGTTTATGACTATACAATTTAACAACAAGCCAAAAAAGAATACCACAAAAAACAAGATGTCAAACATAAAGTTAACGAAAATATATATATATTAAAAAATAAACTTTAGCCTATTCTCTAACACACGCATCACTTCTTCTTCTTAAACATCCTTTTCCAAGATGACAATCCTGCTGGTTTCCACTTATCCCTATTGTGGCAACTTGTCATTGTGGCTCGTATCCTCAGCTCTTTATAACTCCATCACAAACGTCATACATAGAAACATATTCAGAATTTCCCGAGAACTCCCATAGAGTCATCCACACAGAGAAATCCTGTATGCGTAATGGTGGCATATCCAGACACAAATCCTCAAATCTGGGAAAACAAAGCCATAAGCTCTCCAGGAGAAACAAAAAAGCGGCTCCTTTCTCTCTTGTGGTCCGACCGGCAATGACAGAGACACCCTCCTGGCACAGAGCTCAAAGCCCCGCCCCCCTCACATTATTCAGCCAACATCTGCCGCGGCGGACGGCTCATGCTGATTGGTGGACGCTTGACCCTCTTTAATTCTCCCCTTCTGTCTCCCTGTCCCATTTGACTTAACTTCTTAGTGTTCCCCTGCTCTGACAGCAGCTCTCCTCCTCTTGTCAGGGGAGGGCAGAGAGAGAGAGAGAGAAAAAAAAAACAAAGCTACGAAAGCGGCCGGCACCCTCTCGGATGACATCACACAGGGCAGAAATAGATATGTGCTGCGTGCCAATTCACATACTTATACTACGTTCTTAAAGTATGTACCTTTTTGGTGAAGAAACAGTACATACTTTTGAGTGTGTAACAGAAGAGAATGCAAGCTTTGGGACAAACTACTCATTAACGGACCGTTATGTTGCTTCGTTATGTTTGTATAACATGGATGTTTGTAGCCCTGTCAATCATCTCGACTTGATGGTTGGTCTTGTAGGTCCGCCATGTTTGTAGTTTGTTTACACTTTTTACTCGAGTTTGTAGTTCTAATCTAATGCCCAATGTTCATTCATTCCTTTTCCTTTTGGCTTAGTTCCTTTATTAACCAGGGGTCGCCACAGCGGAATGAACCACCAACCTATCCAGCTTATGTTTTATGCAGTGGATGACCTTCCAGCTGCAACCCATCACTGGGAAACATCCATACACACTCATTCACACTCATACATTACGGACAATTTAGCTTACCCAATTCCCCTATAGCGCATGTGTTTGGACTTGTGGGGGAAACCGAAGCACCCGGAGGAAACCCACACCAACACTGGGAGAACATGCAAACTCCACACAGAAATGCCAACTGACCCAGCCGAGGCTCGAACCAGCGACCTTCTTGCTGTGAGGCGATTGTGCTACCCACTACGCCACCTCAACGCCCAATGTATTGTGGGTAATATTAGTGGTTTAAGTATGGACGGTTCAACACTACGGGAAATAGTAGACCTTCCAGGAACCTTTGGCAGGCTCTTTTCAACATACTACGGTTTGGGACACACTAATTCTATTTCTGAATACTATTTAGGGTGGATAGTATGCAAATTGGGACGCAGCATTGCTCTCTTGCCCTCTTGATCTCTTGTTTCTTGTCCTCCCCGCCTGGTGTTTTGGAGCCTGTAGTGTTTCATAATTAGACTGGAATGCTGAGGGAGGAACTGTAATGAAACACCATAACCTCTGCCAACGGCATGACAGGTCTTTTTTCATGGCAAGTGGATGGAGGTGGGAGATGCAGTGGATTAAAGGGTAGACTGAATGAAGAATGCTGTTTTTGTTTCTGCTACTTGTCAACTTTACGTCAGCAAGATTAGTTCTGTTTGCCTGGTAGCTTCATAGTGAACTTCATGGATAAAATCTATGTGGTTAATATCTAGGCATTCTCTTCAGGTCCGACTGTCATTTTCAAAGCGTCTGCTAGTTATTTAATTTTCAAGATCTGAGGGGAACTATCTGCTGCTGCTTTCAGTAAATGTGACATAAAATGGTGTTCAAACTCACATTGGGAGGATTTAACACTGAATTAACACTGAATAAAGCGCATAATCAGTACCTGAGGTGATCATTGGCATAGTAGAGTATGGTATTGTTTTCCTGCGATGTTGAGGAAAATAGAAACCATTTCTAAAATAGAAATTCTGCATGCCACAGCGGAATGAACCGCCAACTTATCCAGCATATGTTTTACACAGTGGATGCCCTTCCAGCTGCCACCCAGTACTGGGAAACATCCATACACACTTATTCACACACATACACTACGGACAATTTAGTTTACCCAATTCGCCTATGGCGCATGTCTTTGGACTGTGGGGGAAACCGGAGCACCCGGAGGAAACCCACGCCAACAC
>CAIGQW010053674.1:226898-261070 GCA_903798125.1 Danio choprae | reverse complement strand
TGCTTCTTGATTTAAGAATCTTTAGAAACAAGATAAAACTCTAAGTAAGAAAGGCATTATTTGCAGTGTGTTAGTGAATAGTGCACTCCCGTTAACTCTTCCCCCTCCATATTAAATACTGTTAATGTATACTAAAGGACGTACTTGAACTCTGTCATACTGCTGGTCCAGATCCAGAGCTTTACCGTCTTGCTTTTCAGCTGAACATGGACTTGTGTTATCTGTTGTATCCAGTGCATTTCCATTAGGATCATCTCCTTCTTCCATGATACTCTTCATCGGCGTGAGCTCCGGCATGTTTCCGTTCTCTTTTTGCATTCCCCCCATTTCTTTCTCTTTCCCAATGTTGGAGATCCAGCCTAGAAGTCCTTCAATCTTGGTTTTGCTTTCTTCAAGTTGTTCAACAGCTGCTACCTGTAAAGTTCCCACAAGTATACTTTTGAGAGCCAGAATAACATTAATGCAATAAAAAAGTCACTACATCTATTTTCTTCAGAGTCCCCCACATGACATGCAAGAAGAAAAAAAAGTTGGAATGATTTATTATTTAGGCAAGTCATTGTATAACAGTGGTCCAATCCAAAACAAATATTGCTTAAGGGGGCTAATAACACTGAATAATATTGTTAACAGTATTGGGGCTAATATATATTAATTAATATTGAAAAAATATTATAGGAAGTACTGTGAAAAATGAGGGCGAATCATCTTGACTTCAACTGTCTATATGTTTTGCATGTCATGTGAGGAGCTCTCTACGAAATAACCACTGCTTGGCTATTCCCCCAACCTTCTCAGTCTCCTGTTTGATGGCGCTTGTCAAAACCTTCTCCAGATCTTTCCTGGACTCTTCAGCTCTCTGATTCAGCGTATTCGCTTTACACTTCAGCTCCTCCAGCTTGTTCTCAAGAGCCGAAATCTGCTCTGGGCTCAGTTTGCTGCGATTCTCCTCCAGAAACTTCTTTGTGCTGCTGATGACTTCACTGAGAGCGCTAGCATTAGCCTGCAGGTCTTTCTGTAGAGCCTGAGAGACGATCGGAGAGATGGAAAAAGAACATCATGTAATATACAAACACAAAGGAGCAGCAGGTACAATATTACATAGAAATCTGCTGTCTGTGCATTATTTGAGTGG
Organism: Danio choprae; assembly: GCA_903798125.1. NCBI lineage: Eukaryota > Metazoa > Chordata > Actinopteri > Cypriniformes > Danionidae > Danio > Danio choprae. The sequence goes on along the minus strand of CAIGQW010053674.1, from coordinate 259,935 downwards.
ACTTTGCTTTACTCTGGGCTTACTTTGAGCTTGAGCGGTTCATGCTTAATTAAATACACAAGTATATGATCAGAATATCCACACAGCAGAATATATATATATATTTTACTTTTCCTACACGTTTTCAGCTCTTTTCAGATTTTTCTGTCAAAAATTCCCTAATAATAATTAAAGCCATAAATAAACCATAATGGTAAATGGAGAGTTTTGATACAGGTTTTATTGAGATGTACTTTTGGTGACTGGGTGTTGGCCTGATTGGATAGCTTTACATGTAAATAGCAGAATTAAGACCCGTTTAAAAATGAGTTAAGGCCTACAGTACAATATTTGAGTGACTTTAAGACTTTTTAAGAGCCCTGCAGACACCCTGTTCACTCTGTGCTTACTTTGATCAAGCGGTTCATGCTTAATGAAATATCCAAGTATATGATCAGAATAATGGCTCAGTGGTTAGCACTGTGGCCTCACAGCAAGAAGGTCGCTGGTTCGAGTCCCAGCTGGGCCAGCTAGCATTTCTGTGTGGAGTTTGCATGTTCTGCCCATGTTGGCGTGGGTTTCCTCCGGGTGCTCCGGTTTCCCTCACAGTCCAAACACATGTGCTATAGGGGAACTGGACCAACTAAATTGGCCGTTAGAATGTGTGTGAATGAGTGCGTATGGATGTTTCCCAGTACTAGGTTGCTGCTGGAAGGGCATACGCTGTGTAAAACATATGCTGGATAAGTTGGCGGTTCATTCCGCTGTGGCGACCCCTGATGAATAAAGGGACTAAGCCGAAGGAAAATGAATGAATTAATTCAGTGCATCCCTAGTAGGAAGTGTTCTTGGTTGATACCTATTGTCAGATATCACATCCAAAAATTGTGTGCGTCCCTATGTATGCACTAAGTGTTATTGTTTTATACCTGATGCTCTTGTTGGTATTGTTGGTGGTCTCCGACAGTCTTCGCGCCGACCGCCTGCTGCTGATGGCCAATGAGTCGGTTTTCAGTCTGGGTTAAATCATCAAACAGCTCCTGAAGCTTTTCGGTAAACTCCCTCTGTTTCTCCACAGCAGCCTGCCACACAAACACTGAGTTACAAAACAAGCCTTTCCACAGAGAGACAGCAAACCACAACATCACAGCAGATACTGAGAGATCTAGACCATTAGTAGAGACTGAGTATGCTGTAAACATGCCAGCCATTCAACGAGATTTGGAGAGAGAAAGAAGGGTTAGTGCTGCATTTACTGCGGGATAGCATTTCCATATTTAATAAAACTTCAGTCCATTGGTAGTAAGAGATGAGGAGATCAGTCTGCCTGAAAAATGCAAACAAGATCAGAAGGTAAGTTGGTGGCAGTGATAAAGCCATGGATTTTCTGTGTTGTAAGTAGTAAAAGGTCATGTGATTAAACTTCATACACACAAACAATACATTCATGAATACACTCAAAACAATTATTTTGCTGCTTGTTCAAACTACTTACTTGAAATAAGCTGAAACAACACAATTCTTGACATTTTTGGAGGACGACTTAACTGTTTTATGTCCAATCCACTCATCAGCCAATCAGGATCTAGCAATCAACAGCTCCTTAGTATAAATGCGCTCAAAACCTGCTGGAACTACTTTAGCTGTGTGTTTATCTGACAATAATGGCACACCTTAGAATGCTCATCAGCCAATCAGAATCAAGCATTCAACAGCTCCTAAACCTGTCGGATCTACTTTATCTGTACATTTATCTGAAAAAAACTGCACACCTTAGAATGCTCATCAACCAATCAGAATCAAGCAATCAACAGCTCCTTAGTATAAATGCGCTCAAAACCTGCTGGAACTACTTTACCTGTGTGTTTATCTGACAATAACGGCACACCTTAGAATTCTCATCAGCCAATCAGAATCAAGCATTCAACAGCTCCAAAAACCTGTCGGATCTACTTTATCTGTACATTTATCTAAAAATAACGGCACACCTTAGAATGCTCATCAGCCAATCAGAATCAAGCATTCAACCGTTCCTTAGTACAAATGTGCTCAAAACCTGCCGGAACTACTTTAGCTGTGTGTTTATCTGGAAAAAAAAACGGCACACCTTAGAATGCTCATCAGCCAATCAGAATCAAGCATTCAACAGCTCTTAACCTGTCGGATCTACTTTATCTGTGCATTTATCTGAAAATAACAGCAAACCTTAGAATGCTCATCAGCCAATCAGAATCAAGCATTCAACAGCTCCTTAGTATTAATACGCTTAAAACCTGCCGGAACTACTTTAGCTGTGCATTTATCTAAAGATAACTGCACACCTTAGAATGCTCATCAGCCAATCAGAATCAAGTATCCAACAGCCCTGTAGTGTAAATCAAAATAAACCACACAATCAAGCAAAGTATCTACATGCATTTGTTATATGATTATGCAACTGTCAGCGTTCAATGTGTTCAATGTGATCTCTCTCAGACCTGCCGCTGAGTCTCATCCTCAAGGATCTCAGACTGGACGTCCAGACATTGCTTCTGAATAAACACTCTGTCCATGAGCTCCTTAAATGATCTCTGTGTGCTGCTGAGAGTCCTGAGAAGGTGTCTGCTGTGAGCGGGACTCAGGAACTGGGCATGCTCAGAAATGAAGCTTTGGATATCAAAAGCAGCATCATCCAGGAGCTGCCGGGTTCCTGATAAGTTCTTCTCTATGTCCTGAATCAGGATAAAATACACTCGAAGGTAAACAATATTCTGTCACAATAAATAAAAAGCATTGGTTGTATCTGAAATCACACCTTTTGCCTTTATTCACTATTCCCTACACTAGTGAAAACGATTGAGCTAACTGGAGCACTGAGATGCCGTGTCGTTTTTGTTTTGCTAGGTGATAAATCCCTCAGATGGATTAGATCCTACACTTTTTGGTCAGATTCTGTGACAGTTACTTAACACTTAGTGAACCGATTGGATTGCACTGTGGATGTCATCTTGAGGTCAGACACGGAAATTCATTCGCCGCACAAACTCTCTCGATGAGTGTACATGGGTTGTGCATTTGTTATTAAAGTGCATTGTGGGATTGATAGAGCGCACATCAGAATGTCCACTACGATTTCAAACAACACTACAAATGACTGCTCCCTCAAATAGTGCACTCAATAGTGCACCATTTAAGGGTATAGATTTCAGATGCATCCCTTGTATTTACGACAACAGTATCGATATTTACCAGTGATGTAAAAACAACTTACCTTATTTTGCAGGATCTTGTTCTTAATCTTTTCTCTGCCATCAGCATCCATGAAATCAAGCTTAGACATCCTCTCAGAATTATCTCGAATACAAGTCGAGACCTTCTCAAGAGAGCTTAGCAAATCCTGATATGAGGTTTCCAAATGGATCTGTAACCCATATATGTGAGGTACAAGTGTGAGGTACAATAATTTGCAATATTCTCTGCTTGCATTAGTAAGTCTTCACTGACCTTCACTTTGTCTACGGCTAGTAGAATAGCATTACTTCGCTCAGCTGATAAGTGGCAAACATCTGTGAAGGTATTCTGCAAATCTACAAAGACCGCAGCCAAATCTTGGTGGATTTGTGTTGGAGTAAGATCATCAGCAGAATTCAGAAGCTGCTCTGCTATGATCAAATCTGCAGTTAGCATGGCAGGGAGAGCAGCGATCTGTGCTTCCAGAGACTAGAAACACAATGTGTGGAAGTAGTTGGGGAATAAATGAAAGAAATTCTATAGAAGAATGACAGAATAAAAGGAGCAAGGAATAGATAACCATGCAGACAGAAAGCACTGGTCAAACTTTAGCAAAAAGTTTGGGGGGGGGGGGGGGGGGGGGGGGGGGGGGGGGGGGGGGGGGGGGGGGGGGGGGGGGTTAGTTAATGAAGATAGGCTTTTTGTGACAAACCTGAACTTCCTCTAACTGACAATGCAATCCTTCAATGTCTTCTGCTATTGGAGCCTTGGTCAGCAAGTCACTTCTTATGTCTTCTAGAGTATCGAAATGATCTTGAAGTTTCCCAACACATACCAAGTAATTCTGGGTTGAATATCTCTGCAGAAAGTGCACATTATACTTTACACCAGGGGTCACCAAACTTGTTCCTGGAGGGCCGGTGTCCTGCAGATTTTAGCTGCAACCCTAATCAAACACATCTGAACAAGCTAATCAACGTCTTACTAGGTATACTTGGGGAGGTATGTTGAGGCAAGTTGGAACTAAACCCTGCAGGGACACTGGCCCTCCAGGACCGAGATCCACAACATGCAACTGAGAGATGCAGAGTTGATAATGGTTTGCAAATCAGCATCTAACTAAAGACTACAGAATACAAAAGATGTCACTTGTATAGTTTTTAATGGGGAAAAATATAATGATTATTATGGCCACCCTTGCCAAGAAAGCCCCGCCTTCTAGTAAAGGAGCCAATCAGTGATTGCTAGAGACTGACAATTCTCTGGTGGAGGGGCTCATGTTTTTACGACAGTTTCTGCAGCTTCCTTGTTATAATACTTCTGGAGACGGTAAACAGCAAATAGTTGCGTCACAGACATTAATATCTCTACATTAAGCTTGAAATCTCTGCTTTTAAATGAACCAAATACACTTGAAAACAAGTGTTCTCTTGTTTTGTAAACTGTATGAAATGAACGTGAGGTACAATCTTTCCCATCTGACCTCCTTATATTACATGAACTGCTGTCGCTTCCATTTAAATACAAATCACATGATGGCAACCACTTGAAGGGCCAAAAACTTGTAAACAAAGAGGTCGCTGTCATTTTGGGAGAAGATCTGCCTTCAGGAATAAGTTGGAAATCACCTTAGAAGACCAGCACGATCGGACAAATCATTATTCAGAGGATGACATCACGTAACATGTAAGCTACTGATTTGTATGGTAGTTTCATAGTTTGATTCACAGGAAGACATCTGTTCATGTCCTCCTAGAAAAAAGTCATGAAGGAGGTTGGTGTTGTGAATTTGTTCCAAAACGGTGCACATTATTAGTATTAGCTTGGGCAACTGAATTAATTTTTTCGTGATTTGGATCTTTAGAAACTACATTTATGAGGGAATTGTTGTTAAATTTCGTTTGTGTTCCCAAATATTCGACGTTACATCATTTATACGAATATACATCCTTTCGAAGAATTTGATGTTTCCCCGTTCAAAGATTTAGCAACTGCACTAGAATGCCTGGGGGGGTTTCAAGGGTGGTTGGCAAAATACCTTGCGTTAAAGTCAATTAAATTTGTGATTTTGAGCAGAAGCAATACTCACTCTCGTTTTAACTCCATCTGCCTGCTTTATATTTGGATCATCTGCTACAGAGATGACCTGGTGTTTGAAGTCAGTTAGCTGGAAGACATCATCTGCAGCACTATCAGCAATACTTTTAGCTTCCAATCTTTCATCTTTCAGGGTAGCGCCTCCCAAAAGACTGCTTAGCTCTCCATCTCGTTCCTCAGGGATTTCTGAATGTCTGCTTGAGCTCTTCTGAATCATATCCAGGAGATCAGCATGTTGCTTTGGTTCATCTTTACTTCCATCAGAGGGACAAGTTTGAACTTCTGTTGTTCCTTCATGTTTTTTCAAATCCAGGAGGATATCTGGATCCCTGCTTCTCTCATTTGAGTCAGCACGATTGGCTGAAAAGGACCCAGAGTGGTGCTGAATGATTTCAATGATCTTATCGATGGCTTGGCTTTTTTGTGTTTGAGTCTCATCTAAACTAGCTCCATCCATTTTCATTTGGATTACCTCATTGCTTCCTTTTGATTTTGGAGAACATTCATCTTTGGCGTTTGTCATTTGAGGTAACTGAAGGCCATCTTGGTGAGCACCTTCATCAATGATTGTATCTCCACCTTGAGACTGTTTAAAGATGTCTGCAGTTTGAGTTTCACATTTCTGGTCAAGCACAACACCCACAGAAGGACATGGAATTTGAGGGCCTGATTGCAATTCACTGGATTCTGCGAACTTCTCCACTGAACAATAACCTGAGGTTGACTTCAGAGTTTCTGCCATGGTTTCTACTTTTAAATATTTGCCACTGTCACTTGTAAAGTCTGATTCGACTGGTCTTGTCAACTCATCTAATGTAGTATTCAAATTAGGTTGAAGCGTTTTAAAATTGATCGAGTTTCCATTGCCACTTTTCTGTTCCAGTTCACAGTCAACAGTACTTTCAGTACAGACAGCTCTGGGCTCAGGTTTTGTCATTGGTGAATTTCTGAACATGTCTTCACACTTAGCCAACTGTTTAACTGTAGCCTCAGTACACTGATCCTCCACACCTGGATGTTCATTACGATGGTCAACGTCTGGGTTCTCACTTACATCATTAGGGTATTTAGCTGTATGCAATGCATTGGTTTGAGATAACGTACACTCTTTCAGACTTTCATTCAGCAAACCTTGTGCTAATGTGGGATGACCATCAGTATTTAAACTGATCTTTGTTGCCATCTCGATTAGCGACTGGGCATTTGCACCACATGAGGCTGACTGTGGTTCTGTGAGTGAACTAACTTGTGCAACATCTTCTACCATCGGTAGTGAAGTACTTGAGCTCTCAGAGGATCCTTTATTGAAATTCACATATATTATTCCAGACTCCCCTTTTTGTTTTTGAGTATCATCCACACTTGCTCCATCCATCTTCATTTGGATTAACTCATTTAAGTTAGATCTTAAATCACTTCCTCCCTTTGATTTTGGAGAAAATTCATCTTTGGCATTTGCCATTTGATTTCTGATCATCCCTTGTATGTCCTCACACTTAGCAAACTCTTTAACTGTATTTTCTATACTTGGATCATCCATGCTTGGATCTTCATTACAATGCTTGAGATCTGGGTTTTCACTTATATGGCTAGGGCATTTCACTGTATGCAATGCACTTGTTTGAGATGACATATACTCTTTATCCTTTAGCAAATTTTGAGCTGATGTGGGATGACCATTAGTACTTAAACTGACCTCTATTACCATCCCGATTGGTAACTGGGCATTTGCACCACATGAGGCTGACTGTGGTTCTGTGAGTGAACTAACTTGTGCAACATCTTCTACCACTGGTAGTGAAGTACTTGAGCTCTCAGATGTCCCTTTGTTGAAATATACATTTGTTATTCCGGACTCCTCTTTTTGTTTTTGAGTATCATCCACACTTGCTCCATCCATCTTCATTTGGCTTAACTCATTTAAGTAAGACCTTAAATTACTTCTTCCCATTGATTTTGGAGAACATTCATCTTTGGCATTTGCCATATAAGGTAAATAAAGGTCGTCCTGGTGAGCAACTTCATTAACAACTGTATCTCCACCTTGAGAATGTGTGAATATGCCTGCAGTTTGTTCACAATTCTGATCAAGCATAACACTCACAGAAGGACTTGGACTTTGGTGACCTGATTGCAATTCATAGGAATTTCTGAACATTCCTTGTATGTCCTCACACTTAGCCAACTCTTTAACTGTATTCTCTGTATTTGGATCATCCACACTTGGATCTTCATTACAATGCTTGAGATCTGGGTTCTCCTTTATATGATTAGGGTATTTAGCTGTATACAATGCATTTGTCTGAGACAACATATACTTTTCATCATTCAGCAAATTTTGAACAAATGTGGGATGACCGTCAGTACTTAAACTGACTCCTGTTGTCTCAATTGGTGGCTGGGCATTTGCACCACATAAGGACAAGGCTGACTGTGGTTCTGTGAGTGAACTAACTTGTGCAACATCTTCTACCATTGGTAGCGAAGTACTTGAGCTCTCAAAGGACCCTTTGTCAAAATATACATGTGTTATTTCAGATTCTTTGAATTCCTGTTCAGGATTAAGTACACTCTCTGATTTCCTTTCTTCTGAACAGTTGTCACTTTGTGAGGAACAGGATATCCCAGAATCACTCTGTACAGGGCTAACAACCTGACTCACTGAGGTCCCGAAATATGTCACCTGCCTAACACAAGATGAAGAACCACCAGCTTCACAAGACACATCAACAACATATGTGTCAAAATTGTTATTTGGTCTTTTTGCCTCATTTCCTTCTAAACTGAAACTGACATTTTTGGTATCCACAATATTGAAATTACCACACTGTACATCACAACCATCCCCCCTTCCATAAGAAACATTATCCATCACACTGTTTGTAGAAATAACTTCAGGTTGAATGTCACAAATGATGGGTAAAGAGGGTTCCTGACTACTGCTCAAACTTGCTATGCCAGTAGACATCTTCATGGGTTCATCTGATACAGGGCTTATCTCAGAAGCTTCATCAAACACATTGCCTTTTGTAGAAGAAGGTTTAGAGTGCATGTCAGAAATGGACAGTAAATGGAGCTTTGGACTACTGCTCACACTTGTTATGTCGGTAGATACATGCAAGGCTTCATCTGATCCCTGACTTGCCTCGGAAACTACATGTAACATACTGCCTTTTGTAGAAATAGCTTTAGGTTGAATGTCAGAAATGATAGGTAAAGGAGGTTCCTGATTACTGTTCCCACTTGCTATGCCAGTAGATATCTGCATGGGTTCATCTGATCCCTGTCTTGTCCAAGAAACATCATGTAATATTTTACCTTTTGTAGAAATAGCTTTAGGTTGAATGTCACAAATGGAGGGTAAAAGAAGATCCCGACTACCTCTTACAGCTTCTATGTCGGTAGATACCTGCATGGCTTCATCTGATCCCTGGCTTGTCTTAGAAACCTTAACAAACACATTGTCTTTTGTAGAAATATCTTTAGGTTGAAAGTCAGAAATTATGGGTAATGGGAGTCCCGGACTAGAGCTCACACTTCCTACGTCACTAGATACCTGCATGGCTTCATCTGATCCCTGGCTTGTCTTGGAAACTTTACCAAACACATTGTCTTTTGTGGAAATACCTTGAGGTTGAATGTCAGAAATTATGGTTAAAGCGAGTTCCTGATGACAGCTCACACCTTCTGGGTTGGTAGATACTTTTGTGGCTTCATCTGATTCTTTGTCTATCTTGGAAACTTTAGCAAATGAAAAGTCTTTTGAAGAAGTAGCTTTAAAGGGAATGTCACAAATGGAGGGTAAAGGAAGATCCTGACTACTGCTTACAGCTTTGGTGTCAGTGGACACCTTTGTGGCTTCCTCTGATGTTGTGCTTATTGGACCTTTTTCTGATGGGTCAAGCACCACTATGTCTACAATTTCATCCTGCTGTGAATGCAGCAATCGCTCAGCGTCTTCATCATCCAACATTCCCAAGCAGTGGGCATAATTTACACTGAGTACGCACTTTCCCTCTGGATCAATGTTGGCCTTCCTGATTGGCTCTGAACAAAGAACACTTCTGCTAATATCATCAGTAATCAGACCTCTCTCTAAAGCATCACAAATGCTAATGGTTTTTCCAACTGTTGCATCATAGAAACTGCCCAGAAGGTTCTGCTTTTCCATGATCTGTAGTGCTAACTTATTTGAGATCCATCCTTTATTAGCAGAAGTGTTTAGAACTGACAATGGAGCACTTTCTTTAACTTTAAAATCCTCCTCACTAAGCTGCAATGCAAGTACTTCTAAGACAGTCTCTTCATCAATAAGTCCCTTATCGAGAGCAGCCTCAAGGTCATACCGTTTTCCAGAGGTGACATCTAAAATCCCGCCTTCCTCTACTTGTGCCTTTAAAAGATGAATGGCATAATCTCTCTCAAGTTTGTCATCCCACACAACCTCCGTAAAGGTGAATTCAGAGGGTATTTCTGTATAACGAATTGCTTCAGAAGGAAAAATCGATGAGGATTCTTGGTCTTGGTCTTGAATCACATCTCTACATTCAGGATTCACTTCTCGTGAACATACATTTGTGGCAGTTGCTGTTGCAGAAAATGCTGTTTCTGATAACTGCATTGCTTTTGACAGCTCTTCATTTGTGTATGCTTGGTATTCATCTATGTTTGAACACGCAAAATCCTTTAGCAGTTTATCAGTTTCACTTACAGTCACATGATCATTACTGCCTAGAGAAATACCACATTTTTGATCTGTTGGTAAGGTGTTTAAATCAAGGTAATTTTGTAGTACATTAGCATCCATTGCTTCATACTCTTCTTCTGTTCTGCTTTCCAATGGTTCACATATTTGCAATTCTTCCAAAGCACCATAGTTGGCTTCCTGACAATCATTGTCAGTGTCCACAATGCTAAGTGGAGACTCATGCAAATCTTCTGAAATATCATTCATACTAATCTCACCTGACCTTTCTGATTGTAAATGTTCAAAGAGTATTTTAGCCATTTTGTTTAGCTGCAAATCAAAGATTAGCAACCTTTGACCCGACTCTGGATCCATATAACTGTTCATCATGAGGTAGGAAGCAAATAATTGTTTTGCCTGAGAAAGAGATGGTGGATTCGTGCCATATTCCTCACTTATTTTTTCACCAGATGATCCTTTGATCTGTAGCTCCTGCATCACTAGCCATGATGAAAACCTGTTACTCGGTTCATCTATATCTGGGATCTCTATTGTCTTCAATAACTCTTTTGTAAGTGCCTCAATCAAGTTTTTCTCTAATGCAAAGTCTATGTCAATAACCTCAGAGGTTTCAGGTATGTATAAGCCCGTTATCTTCTGTCGGTTGAGGAAAAGTTCAGACGCCAGTTTGTCTGTGATTATATTTTGCTGAAGAGAGGTGGAAAAAGAGAGGATTTCACCAGCGTTAGGCCAAAGAAGACCCATGAAGGCTTTCTGTCTTTCCAGAACTAACAATGCACTACTGGAGCTTATTAAGTCACACTGAACAGCCTCATCAACTGTAAGTCTCGCCTTATTGTGAGGATTAACAATGCCACCATTTTGGGCCTGGTGGCTTAGTATTTCGCTCGCAGTGTCCTGATCAATCAGACCCTCAGATAAAGCCTCCTCAACAGTGAGTTTATGGCCGTTTTTAGGATCAACAATGCCTCCCGCAAACAACTGAGCGCTCAGCAACCGAGACATGGTGTCTCTATCAATGACACCTTCATGCATGCCTTTTATAACATTAATCTCTTTTCCAGATATGAGGGATACAGTTCCTACTTTTCCACGTTTCACTGGAAGCAAGCAAAGTCTCGTCGGCTCATGCATCTCACTTCTCTGCACAAGCTGACCAAGTGTGACTTTTTCTCCAGTATTGGGGTCAATCAAGTTCTTCCAAGTGTCCTTCATCTCCAATATCTGGATAAAGAGCGAGTGAGGTATCAGGCTGAGCTGAAAAGCTCTGTCCAGATGTAGGATATCACCTTCCAATCTCAACCCTCCAGTCGCTACCAAGATTTCAATGATCTTTATAGCTGTTTGCTCAGATATAGATCCACTTTGCAGGGCTGCTATGAAAGGTAAGGGTTCTAAAGCAAACCGGGGGTCCTGAACACATCTTTTTGCGTCATTCAAACCTTGAAGTTGCCTGAACATCGCATCATCCACAAGTTGGCTCTTGAATGCGTCCTCTAAATCCATACACAACTGCTGTTCAGGCCAGATGAGTCCAGTGGTTATAAGCTGAGCCTCTAAAAGACGAAGTCCTGTGATCTGGTCAATAATCCCATGATTCACAGAGCAACAAACTGACATGACAGCTCCACTTTCAACATCCAGAATCCCTTGGATGACTTTCTGAGCCTGAAAACAGAAATCCAGATGCTACTAAAGGTGCATTCAAGCGCAATTGATAGATATTTAGATTACAGTATTGGTTATAAATGCAATCAAACACACTCACCCGTCAGTCAAGTCTACGGATTGTACTAACTCATGTGCAACAGTCAGCAAGAGAAATGGGACGCAATAAAAAGCTTACATGCATCTGTGAATAGAACTCTCAGTATTTTGCAGAACATCAGGGTTATAGAAAACACACACACACACACACACAAAGAGAGAATAATGTTATTACTGTATGTGCAGTGTTGTAAACCCCATGTAGACAAGGAAAAGAAAAGTCCATTGGGATTGCTGTGAATAAAGAGTGAGACTGGCTGACATGCAAGGTATGTTTACAGCATACTCAGTTCATCATGACTTTTTTACACACACACAAACAAAATGTCTTTCTTCATCTTCACAGTGGTGGCATTAAAGAGTTAGAGTGGCTTACCATGCTACTTTTTTCAAGCTGTCAAAACAAAGGTTAGTCATGCAGTTGAAGAGAGTTTACACTTTGCTAAAATGGACCACCATACTATATACAACCACAATTTGGCTGGACAATTTTGTAATATCCCACCTGATCTGCCGAGGATGCCACATCTACACACTGTTGAGAAATCTCACTGTAGGCCTGGTGAAGAGATTTTAGCTGTTCCTTTGCCTCATGCTTTTCTTCTTCTGTCATTCTGATGAAAGAAATGAAATACAAAAACAATTAGTACATAAAGCTTATAAAAATGAGAAATTACTTAAAACAACACAAACAATGTATGAGATGTCTATCAGAAATTGCAATTCGTTCTCGGTGAAATGTTCTGCTTCTGTTGACATTATAACATACTTATCGCTGTGTTTGGTTAGCATCAGCTGTGTAGTTCGCAAAGCTTCTCCAATTTGCTCCTTCTTTGTCACCATCTCTTCCATTGACGTCTATAATAAAACATAAGGTCACACTTTACTTTAAGGTACAATTCTTGCCATTAATACACAAATAACTATGGCTTCAAGCTCAACAAACTCCTAATTTGCTGCTTATTAATTGAAAGATATTATACCTCAGGCTACCTAAGTTGTGGTGATCGGTAATTTAAGGGGGGGGGGGGGGTTTTGGTGGATGGTTGGGGTGGTGGAGGAGGCTGGTTGAGGGGCAGCTGGAGTGATCGCTAAGTTAAGGGAGGGGTGGACGAGGGGGTTTGATTGGTAGGGTTATGAGGGAAGAGGTGGGGGAGGTTGACCGTCACTGAATAAAATCATGCAGAATATGTGCTTAATAAGTACTAATAAGCAGCCAATATCTTAATAATATGCAGGTAATAAGCCAAATAGTTTTGTGTTTAAAAGTGATCTAATAGACATCTCTTGGACATAACAAACTATGTTTTACGCAGCGAATGGCCTTCCAGCTGCAACTAATCACTGGGAAACATCCACACACACTCATTCACACTCATACACTACGGACAATTTAGCTCACCCAATTCACCTATACCGCATGTCTTTGGACTTGTGGGGGAAACCGGAGCACCCGGAGGAAACCCACGCCAACACGAGGAGAACATGCAAACTCCACACAGAAATGTCAACTGACCCAGCCGAGGCTCGAACCAGTGACCTTCTTGCTGTGAGGCGATCGTGCTAACCACTGCGCCACCGTTAAACCCAGACGTCCAACAATAATTTAAAAAGAGTAGTCATCAGATTAGACAGACTTCACGTGTAGTCATTCTCTCCTGTCTATATGGTGACTAGTCTATTTTTGGACTATAGTTAGACATGTTATTAGACAATATATTTTAACTGAAAGCCCAAATTTAGCCCTGTTTTAGCGGAGATGTCTATGTTATGTTTATAAGAACCACAAAAAATGCATTCTGAGATATCAAACTAATTGAATTTAATATGCATGTTTGATTTGATATACAATAGGCTCCATAAGTCTAGGATATTATAACTCCATTACATCCATTTCTCTGAACTACTGTAGGGTTGTATGGATGCTGGAGCCTTTCTAACACTGTAAAGTATATTGCCGCTTTAATTGTTTTAGTTGAATCAACTTAACTATTCTGGTCATCTCAACTTAAATCAGTCATATGGACTATAAATATTAAGTTAAAACTTTGTATTACTAAAAACAAAAGCTGAAACCTGATTAGCTTATTAAAATAAGTAACATAAAACATTTGCTGTCATGATTTTCTGTCATATAATATTTTACACCATTTCAAAGACACCGGGCAGACAGCCAGTCCATTACAAGGTGCAAAAAATTACACATACAGACATTTCTGGCACTGTGTATACCTGGTGATAGGATGCCTTTTTGTCAATCTGATCACTTATTGCAGTATGGTGTTTTAGGCTTGACTATTTCCCTAGGTAGGTGTAAATGCATTAGTGTATTGCTTTTCTAGTGCAGATGCTCACGTGACAAACTGCATTTATTCATTCATTTTCCTTCGGCTTAGTCCCTTATTTATCAGGGGTTGCCACAGCGGAATGATCCGCCAACTATTCCAGCCTATGTTTTATGCAGCAGATGCCCTTCCAACTGCAACCCAGTAGTGGGAAATACCCATCCACACTCATCCACACACACACTACAGCCAATTTTGTATACCTAATTTACCTATAGTACATGTGTTCGGACTGTGAGGGAAACCGGAGCGCCCGGAGGAAACCCACACCAACACGGGGAGAACATGCAAACTCCACACAGAAATGCCAACTGGCCCAGTCGGGACTCGAACTAGCGACCTTCTTGCTGTGAGGCCACAGTGTTAACCACTGAACCACCGTGCCGCCCAAACTGCATTTAAACAGCCACAAAACAACACATACTCTCTGCCTACTGATCTCTTTCTTAAACATTAAGTGTGCTGTAGGTGAAAACTGGTCTCTTACCAGTGCTAAACCACAGTGTTTGGGACAATCTTGCAGCTATATGCAGTAATTCATCAAATTAATCTGAATGATCAATATCAGCTCATGCATACTCCTGTCCTTATACTCTCCCTTTAACTGTCACCACACATTTCACCCTTCAGAATTATAGGTGATATATGCATTATTATATATAGTTTGTCAAGATAAGTTCAGGTTTATACTATTGTCCTGAAAGCATCCCATCAGAGGGAGAGTGACAGTTAATGGGTTGTTACTGGAGCTCCACTGTCCAGCACTAATTAATTAACTCTGATTCAACTAGATAATCAAGGTCTTCAGACTCGCTAGAAACATCTAGTTAAGTGTGTTGGAGCTGGTTGGAGCTAAAATGTGGGATATTTACCCAAAAGGAGCAGGATTGAACTCCCCCATTATAAAAAAAAATGGATTAAAGCAGCAGGAGTAAATGGAAATGTGTCTAACTTTTCCACATGTGATCTGATCAATCTTAATACCAGGTGTAAACAGGGCTTATGATGCCTCCAGTTCACCCAGTCCACGTTTTAGGGTTTTTGAGGGACATGTCCTTTTTGTTTTACTTTTCACTCAAATAATTATAACAAGATTATTGTCAGATTTTTGGATTCTACTGTATTTTTGAAGATATTTTGCCATGTTTCACGCATGTAATTTTAATAATACTGTGATTAATATGATGAGAAAGAGCAAAATATGAGAATTTCCTTAAACAGTCTCAAATTTTTGGGTTCTACTGTATTGCTGTGTTTCACTCGTATAATAATAATAATAATAATAATAATAATAATAATAATAACAACAATAATAATAATAATAATAAAATTATAGCACGTTCGCCTCACAGCAAGAAGTCGCTGGTTCGAGCCTCGGCTGGGTCAGTTGGCGTTTCTGTGTGGAGTTTGCATGTTCTCCCCGTGTTGGCGTGGGTTTCCTCCGGGTGCTCCGGTTTCCCCCACAAGCCCAAAGACATGCGGTACAGGTGAATTGGGTAGACTAAATTGTCTGTAGTGTATGAGTGTGAATGGGTGTGTATGGATGTTTCCCAGAGATGGGTTGCAGCTGGAAAGGCATCCGCTGCGTAAAACATATGCTGGATAAGTTGGCGGTTCATTCCGCTGTGGCGACCCCAGATTAATAAAGGGACTAAGCCGAAATGAAAATGAATGAATGAATGAATGAATATTATTATTATTATTATAACAACAACAACAACAATAATAATAATAATAATAATAATAATAATAATAATAATAATGTGATTTATATGATGAGAATGAGCAAAATATAAGAATATTTTGATATTTATGAAAGATATTTTGCCGTGTTTATAAAAATCTATAATATTGCTATAGTTTGCAGAAGCTAAATAAAGATACATTTTAATTTGGGGGGTTTTATTTGTTATATAAACTGTTCTCAGCTTCGGGACAGTCAATAGTACATTGACCACCCGAATGACTTGGCAAGTGGTGTGTAAGATTGTGTTTGATGAAGTGTAGAGATGACATACGAGATATGTCACTAATCTATAACCACCAATGTACTTGGCATGTACTCCCTTTGTAATGTGTACAGTTTATCACACTGTACGTTCAGCGTATGCTGTTAATGTGTCTGATGGAGCAACGTCTGTGCTTGTGGATACACTTTCATTGGACCTTCATTGTTGTCCTTTGCGTACAAGTGAAAATAGGAAATTAGCAGAGGCTGGTGCACGTATGATATGACAAAACAGTTGTAAACTTAGATGAAGGCATAGACATGTTGAAGGATGTATGTGGAGAATAAAACACATGTGTGAACAACACAAACATATGTAGAAGAGATATGCATGAAATAATCTTTATTCCATTTTTTATTTAAAAAAATAATAACAATAGAAAATGTGGTTGTTTCATTGTCTTTGGCATTTGCTTGTCACAAAGGTTGCCTCCCTAAAACGTTCACCACGTTGGCAGGATGATGACGTTAAAAAAAGCTATACTTCTCTACAAACGCAATGTGCAGTAACTACCCAAACACTAAAACTGACCACTTTCTCTGAAACAGGATTGTATGTTACCGAATTTGGACCGGATGTGTAGTTATTGCACTTTGCATTCGGATGGCAGTACAGAAAGACATTCAAATAACCATCAAATAGCTTGACTTGTTTACCTGCGGTTTACTAGTGCTCTCAGTGCTGGATTTTCCATCACTTTGAGCCTTTCCATCTTTGTTCAGATTTGTTTTCATACTGGACATCCAATTCAATAACTTGTTAACCTTATCGCCATGCTCTTTCTTCTCATCCTCAACAGACCTCTAAAATAATAGGGGGAAGAAAACGTAGTGTGGATTAGAAAACAACATGCTGCAAAACATCCATTATTAATAACCTCGGTATTTGAATACAATTTACATTTGGAAATAAGCACTCGCCATTTTTGGGGAGGTATGCTTGGCAATAAATTAAAAATGCCATCGAAAAGGGGGAAAATGTATCACAGATGTATAAGACACTTTTAAACAATATGTTACAGTAGGAAAAAATCCCATTTTTTAAAGACTCCCATTTTTCACCATTATGTCTTTAGCATAAAAATATATATTCTTCTACTGATCTTCTGGTAGCAAATACTATACTAGATATGCCTTTCTCTGCTATTTATAAAACATTCAGCAAGACTGTCTGATTTTAGATCTGATCAGAAGTGTCTATAGGTATAAAAATATTGGAAAGATGAAGTATTGCCAGTACTATGAGGCTTTGTTACTTCAAGAAGGACAAACCCAGTGTGGCTGTCAAAGACGCTCTTTTCTAGAGCTTCCTTGAAAGAGATTTTTCGCTTGGTTTTGGGGCAGGTGAGACATTTTGAATGGGAATTGTCATGTTGAAGATGTGCAGCGGTGGTTTTGTCAATCAAGCAGTTCTGCATGGCTTCCTCTAGTGAGACTCTCTCTTTAGTTTCTGGGTTTATGATCCCACCAGTTGCCAATTGAAACTCAAGACATCTTAACCCAACATCTTTGGGGAAAAGGTTCTCCTGCATGGCTTGAGCCACAGTCAAAGACTTTCCATCGTGAGGGTGAATGATACCATCGTAGGCTTGCTCACATTGTTGGATCTGTCTGGCAAAACTCTCATCCAAAAGTCCTCGATGCTGCGCTTGTGAAATCTGAACTCTTTCTCCAGATGCTGGATCACAGATTCCCCCAGTGCACGCCTGAGCTTCTAGCATCCTCATTGCTGAAAGTCGGTCCACAAGGTTCAGCTGGTGTCCTTTGAAAACCGGGAGTCGTTTCTTTAAAGAAATATCCCAAAGCCCTGCAATGGGACTATTGGGAAGCTTATAGACAACTCTTCTGGAAATCAAAAGATCAGCAAGTTCGGACGCGCTGAGCTGACCACTGTGGTAGCTATCCAGCTCCTTCATTTGGAGAGTTTTCAGACTAAGAGCGTTTTCGATACAAAGCTGCCGTCCAGTCTTAGGGTCGCTTAGGATGTGTAGAAGATTCCTACTTGAGTCCATGATCGTAATCTCCTGCCATTCGCTCTCTTGTTGTGAAAGAAACAGGTAGGTTCTTTTGTCAACAAAACCTGCCTTATATGCTTCATAGGCCGACATTTTATCACCATTAGAAGTGTTGATGACTGATATTCTGTGTTTGCTAGATGGCGAGAGGGTGTAGAGACTCTGGTCACCAAATGGTAGAAGATACACTCCACCATTGACATCATATACACAGATTCGCAGTAGTTCACTGTAATATGCCTTCTGCCCAGTTTCTGGGTGGTGGAAATCTTTTGGGTTGCTGACCGGATCGTAGAGAGTTTGAAGGGTGGCTTGATTAATGAGCCCCTGTTCCAGTGCACTATCCATAGGTACCCTACTTCCAATTAATGGATGAATCAACCCTCCCGTCGCGATCTGAGTTTCCATTATTGCTTTCCCTCGATGCCTGTCTAGGATTCTCTGCTCCATAGCCTGAAACACTGATAGAATCTTCCCGGCATGAGTATAGCCACTTACTGCTTTGTATGCATCACTGATTTTGTCCTTGAGATCCTCAGTAATGATTCCTTTCTCAAAAGCATCTGAAGGAGAGTAACCTTCACCTGTTATAAGATCAATAATGCATCCAGTGGCAGCTTGCGCCTCCAAAAACTCAACGGCATAAGTTTTAGGCAGAAATCCTCCAGCAACAGCGTCTGGGAAAGACAGCTTTTTCTTGCTAGACTCCATGTAAACTCCTGCAATTGATGAAGGTTTGCCTAGATATTGAGCAAGCGATGCTTCTATCTCATCAATGGTGATGAGGCCTGTTTGCAACTTGAGTGCAATCTCCTGAGTGATTATTCTCAATTTTACCAGCTTCTTAATA
Organism: Danio choprae; assembly: GCA_903798125.1. NCBI lineage: Eukaryota > Metazoa > Chordata > Actinopteri > Cypriniformes > Danionidae > Danio > Danio choprae. Next base: position 240,956 of record CAIGQW010053674.1, on the reverse strand, counting down.
CTTATCCGACCTCTGAGACCTTGAATTTTATTGGAAGATGATTCCATTTTTAGTCCTTTTGAATGGCTTGATATAGGCGAGTCAGAAGCAAGATTGATGGAGGACTCAGAATCGTTGATACTGAAAGAAACAGTCTGGCTTTTAGCAGACCGGCCTTTATCAGAAATGGAGCTTTTCCTGAGTATGGAATCAGTAACGCCACTCTGACTGTTACCAACCATCGCCTGGTTTGTGTGCATTTCGAATGCATTTGAGTTTTCAAGTGGCACTGAATTTTCCATTTTCTTGGTAGAATATTCCAGAGTTTTCTCGCTGACTATGTGCATTTTACTTTGTGTGACTTTCCTTAGTTCCTCCAGCACTTTTTCCTTTTCCAGTGTTGCAATCTGCAAAAATTAAATGATTTATTATATTAGTGATTTGAAGAGAATACAGGGGAGCAAATTAACTCTTATAATGGAACCAAGAGTGAAAGCACCCTTAACTATGGTGGAAATTGCACCCTTTACGTTAACTTTACCAATAAAAGTTTAACAAAACTGAACACACTTGAAGTCTTACCTCAGAGCTCATTTTCATCTTCTTTAGCTCTTCCTCCAGGTTCAGTTTCGCTTCCTCATATGAAGTCACAATTTTCTGAGTGAGCTGAAGTTCATTCCTCAGCTTTGCCAGTTCTTCGTCTTTTGCACACTGGTGATTGACCTGCAGATCTTTCAGATGTTTCTGTTCAGAGCTCATTGCCACCTCAAGCTTCAGATTCTTCTCCTGCAAAGACTTCATTTCCTTGATGTATGAAACAACTTGCTCCTTTAGAGATCTCGCTTCCCTTTCCGAGATGTCCAGTTTCTGCTCTGTGTCAGTCAGTGTTTCCTTTAACCTCGATATCTCATGCGAGCTGTCCTTATGAATACTGTCAAGTTGAAAAATACTGGATTTTACTCTGATCTTTTCAGTTTCCATCTCAGAAATCTTTGATTTTGCTTTGAGAAGTTCAAGGTCAAGGATTCCCCTCTGTCGGTCAGATTCGTCCAGCTGTGTGCGTACAGTACAAAGGTTTTGTTCAGCCTCCTGCTTGGCTTTAGTTGCATTAGCAATGATTGCTTTCAGCTTCTCCACTTCTTGAGAGAGTAGCCTTTTGTCTCTCTCCACAGTTTCCACACTGTGCGAGTGCTCCTTCGATCTCCTCTCATGCTCCAACTTTAGGCGTGATTCCTGCAGCGAAAGCTTTTGCTCCATTTCAGCCTGCACCAACTGTAGTTGAGTCTCGTAGCCTTTCTTCTGCAAGTCGAGTTTGCCTTTAAGATCGTCAAGCATCTTTTTACAGTTGTCCAATTGTTCACCAAGCTTTTGAGACCTCAACTCTGCAGCTGACACTTGATTTTGCTTCTGTTTAAGCTCTTCTTGGGTTTGCCTCAACTTCTGCTTCAACTCTGACGTTTGGATAGTTAAACTTGTAATTTTGTCCTCCGCAACATTCCTGCCCTTTTGAGAAGTGACCAGCTCTTGCTTTAAATTCAGTACAGATTTATCCACGCTCGAGCTCATTTCTCGCATAACAGAACTCTTTCTTTGGATCTCCACCTCAAACTCTTTAACTTTGGACTGATTTAGCCTATTTTCTTCAGTCACTCGCTGGAGCTCATCTTTTGTTCTTTTTAGAGTAGCACTAAGATCATCAAACTCACTTTTTAAAACATGTAACTTCTGGTCAGCTGTTTGTTTATCCCTCTGAAGGGAGGAGATGTCCTGTTTCAGGCTTACTGTGGTTTTCTCTGAGCTCCCGCTAATCCTGCTAATCGTCTGCTTACATTTCATGAGCTCGTTTTCAAGTTCTCGTACCTTAGACACGTTCTTCTTACCTTCAGATGACTCCCTTTGGGATTCTCCGATGGCTTTTTTTAAAGATAAATTGAGGTTATTTATCTCGACTTTGTGATCCTGAACTTTCTGATTGGCAAGATTCCTCTCTGTGCTTACGGAGCTCAGCTCTGCTTTGAGATTTGAGATATCTTTCTCATAGCTGGCGATGGTCAATGCAAGAGACTTGATCTTCTGCTGCAGCTCAGTTGTCCTTTTACCTTCATCGTTGCAATCTTTAAGTTTGATCTGAAGCTCATGTGATACCTGGGTCTGACTCAGGAGTTCCTCTTCAATTATTTTTACCTGAGATTTAGCACTTTCTGCTTGGGATCTGAGTATGTTAATTTGCTGTTCCTTACTTCCAATCTCAATGCAGGCTCTATCAAGCTCTGCTTTCACATATTTAATGGAGCGTTCAGCGTCCATGTTTATCTTCTTGAGTTCTTCTACTTTCTTAGTAAGCTGTGTCACTTGCAAAGAGCTTTTCTGAAGCTCCAAATCAAGGTTTTTCATTTTGATTTGAGCTTCCTTCTCAGTTCTTGTCTTCAGATTGATTTCTTCTTTAGCTCTCTGGAGTTGCTCCTTTAAAACATCTGCCTCACCTTTCAGGGTTTTGATCTTTTGCTCACCATGCGATTTGTCTTGCTGGACTGACTCGATACTTACCTTCAGATGCCGGCTATCACTTTCCAGTAGCTGATTTTTTCGATTAAGTTCATTGACTTTGAATGTCATCTGCTCTACTTCAGTCTGTTTGCTAGACAACTCATCTTCCATGCATCTTAACTTATGAGTGCTCTCTTGCTCCAGCGAGGTCCACTGCAGGAGTTTACCTTGATTAACCTTGAGCTGATCTTTAAGACCATCCACCTCGGTCTTCTGGAAAAGCAGCCTTTGCTCCAGAGCCGATTTGTCTCTTTGGAGAGTCTTGATTTGTTCTTGATACACATAGACAGACTTCTTTAGTTCAGAAGTTTCTTGTCTTAGCTCTTCTGATTTCTGTCTCATGTTGGACCGATCTGAATCCATTTCCACCTGAATCTTCAACAGCCTGTTGTTCGCGTCATCTAAGAGTTCTTTAAAACGCTGAGCTTTCTCATCAGCCACAGTTTTGTGGACAATAACAGAGTTTAATTCAGACTTCAAAGTCTTGATCTCACTCTCAGCTCGCTTCTTGCCCATAATGAGCTCTTCCATTTTGCGTTGCAGGACTTCTGGCTCAGATTCAGAGTGGATTATTGAACTGCTTTTAAATGTTGATAGTGAACCTTCTTTGGAGAAGCCCAACAAGGATTCGCCTTGTATCATTCTGACGTCTGATTTGTGGGCCAGATCCATTTCCATGATTCTCACTTGGTTAAGCAGCTCTGCTTCTGTGTCCTCCTTAGCCCGCAATTCTCGCTCTAGCGTACGACTGTGCTCCTCCAAACCCTGTACGTCACTGTCCTTACGCCGTAAATGATCCTCCAGCTTCTTACGGGCTAATGTACTCTCCTCAATGCTCTTTTTAAGGTTACGAAGGCTCTCTTCTAGAGATGCCTGTTTGGCTTCTGATTGCTGGACTTGTTGTCGAGCACGGTTTAATTCCTGATCGGTGGATCCTTTGCTTTTGATCATACCCTCGAGTTCCATACGATATTTCTGGGCCTCATATTCAGCCTTTGATTTCTGCAAGGTCAAGTCCTCGATTGACTTTTTCTGCATCTCGAGATCTGCTCCGAGGATCTCCAACTGCTGTTGCCTGTTAGACAGTGAAGCCTCCAGTTCCAGTACCTGACGCCGGAGTCTGGTGATCTCCTCTTCGCTCGCAGATTTCTGCAGCTCCATGCTTTCGGTCCAGCTTAGGTACTCCGCATTTTCCAATGACTTCCTCCTCTGAAATGAAAGATACAGTCATCTTCCAGTCTAGCACTTTGGGAGGGAAAAGACGGTTCTTGCCCACTTACCAGTAAAAGGTTAAATAACCACCACCGCATACTTTCCAGGTCACCAGCAATGATACAAAATATAGCATATGTGCTATTTTGTATCAGGAGAAAATACTGTGTATTGCACCAGCAGAATGTCATAAATGTGTGCTGTATGTTGGTCTTTTATGTGTCACTGAAGAAGAAAAAACTACTGGGAGCAAAGTGTTGTAAAATTGCATAAGTCATTAACTGCAGTTCATATTCCTTCAAGAAGACAAACAGGCATTATTAGCATGTGTAGTTATGCATTATTAACCCAGACCCTGGCCACTTGGGAATGAATTCTCTAAATTGGGGATATTGTGATGTGGACATTCCCAGAAAATAACCCAGGACTGCAATGGAGGTGTTTGTAGGAATTCAGAAAAGATGCTCATTATAAAGAATTACTACCACTGGTTAAATACTCCACATTTTCCAATGACTTCCTCCTCTGAAATGAAAGATACAGCCATTTTCCAGTCTACCACTTTGGAAGAGAAAAGACGGTTCTTGCCCACTTACCAGTAAAAGGTTAAATAACCACCACCACTACCGCATGCTTTCCAAGTCGCCAGCAATAATACAAAATTTAGCATATGAGCTATTTTGTATCAGGAAGAAATACTGTGTATTGCACCAGCAGAATGTCATAAATGTGTGCTGTATCTTAGTGTTGTGTGTCACCGATGACGGAAAAACAACTGGAAGCAAAGTGTTGTGAAACTGCATGTAATAAGGCTGCAACTATGCAGAAATAGAAAGGAAAACATCTTCATCTGTATATATGCAGATAAAGCATTAAATAAAAGACATATGCCCTACCTCATCCTCTTCAGCTCTCTTCAGTGTTTCACCAGCAAACTTCACATACTGTGTCATGAGAGTAACCAGGGCTGTGTACCGTGTGCGAAGGTCCATAAACTGGAGAGGGAAACAAAGACAATCACATTTTTATATGAAGAATGTAAGGCAGAGAGAGTCCTGGGTACATGCTTTGAGTGTTTCGTCTTGTACCTCTTGCTGGATCACATCAGAGGAGCTCTGCATCTTCCTCCTCTTCACAGGGGACTTGTGCTGAGAGTCCACCATGGCTCTATAAGTCATCAACTGCAGTTCATATTCCTTCAAGAAGACAAACAGGCATTATTAGCACATGTAGTTATGCATTATTAACCCAGGCATTGGCTGCTTGGGTAGGAATTATCTAAATTGGGGATATTGTGATGTGGACATTCTCAGAAAATATAACACAAGACTGGAGAATAACTGGCACTAGAGTGACTGCCCAAAAACAATGTTAAAGGTGCTGTATGTAAGTTTTTGAGTCTACTAAAGCATAAAAATACTATAATATGTTTGCAGATATTTAAGAAACATGCTACGTCAGGGTTATAAGAGTTATATTTAAGACTTAAGACCTTTTTAATACCACAAAGAATGAAATATAGTACCGAATTTGCAAAACAAGCACGCACGACAAATAATTACCATCCTTAACACTCTTTAGTGTATATTGCACTGCTGCTGTAACAGAACAGACTGGTTGAAATTGGCCAGATGTCTGTTTGTTTACCCGTCAAGCCCAAAATCATCCAATTACAGTTCCGCGCTGATCAATTGGTTCATATCTGCAAATGTATGTGTTGACGCGGTGGTCATAAGCTATTATAGAGCGAAATCCCTGCGAACTCTGCTTGCTTAAGTAAAATCCCAGCGAACATAGCTCATGTAAGCAAAATCCCAGCGAGTGTGTATTTTATTAGGTCCCACCTATTTTGTTCTGGGTGACACATAGGTGAAGAGATTGTAATTAGATTTCAAATTGGAAAGAAAATCTTCTTTACTGGGTCAGTTCGATTGCATTTTAAGACCTTTGAAATGCAGATTTAAGACTAATTAAGGCCTTATTTTTACACTATGGAATTGAAGACTTTTGAAGGATCCGTGAACACCCTGTAGGTGGACATACAATCTGAAAACAATGCTAAAGTCAGTTACTCTGCTTCGAAAATGTGCGCTCCTTGTCGCATTGTCTGTCTGTCACGGGTCACAGAAGGCAGAGACAAAGATACGTTCACACGGTGTTTATTCAAACACAATAACAATCTTCGCACCGAGGTGCTAGCAAGCAAAGTAATGCAAAGTCAATAGAGTCACTTCCCTTGAAGTTGAGCAAGCCGATGACAGGGGTTAGTCTCGTGGATACAAAAGTACGTAGATGACTTGGCAGACGATCGGGATGAGCAGACAGAGAGAGTGTGACCATGTGAAGATGATACCAGCCGAAGAGTGAACGGGATGGGTGAGTTTACATAGTGTGGTGGTGATGGCAGGAGCAGGTGAGTGTGGTTAGTGCACAGGTGTGTGTGATCAGTAATCTGGTGACTGAGTGCGGAGTGTAGTGGATGGAGAGTGTGAATGGTGATCTGGGCTAATGGAACGTGCAGGGGGTGTGACACTGTCTTTGTTTTGATCTCTATAACCAGCCCACTGCCAGTTTAACCAATTATATTTCAGCACTCCGGGCTGCCTTGGTGGAAAACAGTGTATTTAATTTCAGTCTTGAAGGCTGCCTCAATGTATGCGTGCGCAGCCCAAACTGTGATCTCTGAAGGACAGCAGCAGCCTCCAAAATGAGACGTTCAGAGTTATAAAGATCCACATGAGAAGGTTTGTAACTAGCAAATAATACAGATATCCTGTATAAGCTTGATTGCACACTCGCTCCTGTTGGTGTTGTCAATCTGGAAACCCGTGTTTGTGTCACACTCTCCAATGTTTTAAATACCTGTCAATCCTACATACAGCACCTTTAAACAACAGAATAAGCCGAAAGCTTAATTGGACCCATTTAATTTGCCATTTATTTTGATTTATACTGCATTGTTCCTTGGGGGGTGAAGTATAGTATGTTTTTGGGATTCATATTCAAATATGAAAGTAATATAATCGTACACTGAACCATTGGATCAACCTGTACAAATAAGCCAATGTTTCTTGGGGTCATTAAATATTTATTGTCGTCTGTTTACACTTTCATAGCAAAACAACAGAAGAATCGACATAAATATTGTCGCGAATTATGAGAAAAGCCTCCGCAAAATCATTTCAGACCATAAAAATCTGAAAAATTAGTTTCTTGAGGTCAAAAAACGGGTAAAATATTTACAAGATTGTCGTCTGTTTACATTTTCATAGCAAAACAACAGAAGAAATGTCATCAGTGTTGTCGCAATTATGAGAAAAGCCTTCGCAAAATCATTTCAGACCATAAAAACCAGGAAAAATGTACCACAAAATCCTGAAGGACAGCTTAGCAAACTTACAAAACCTGCTAGAAATCTGCGTCACTTTCCAAACATGGCAATCACCTCTGAATGTTGCTGCATTTGCTTGATTTTGCATTCAATTCTGTCATCACAGGATTTCAAAAAACCTGTAGTGACTGACTAATGTACGACATCGGTATCAGTAATGCACGATTGAATAAAGGTTTAGTGTCACATACCACAGTTCACCATGGTAGTTTAACATGTCAAAGTGATAAATCTGTGGTACCTTCACTCCTACAGCATACTGCTCCGAATACTTCTGGCACTCCTCGATTTTGCTCTGTTTTTGCTCAATTTCGGCAACCAACACCTAGAAATAGACTCAAGTCAGGATTTGATGCTGGGTAAATAAATAAATGCAATGTATCTATGGTCTGTGTTCATACCTTCTGCTGGTTAAGGAACTCGGCCAATGCCTTGCTGTCCTCAGGTTGATTTTCTTGTGCTTTGAGCTGCTTGGTCTCCATTTCTTTGCTCCAGTCATCCAGACTGTTGTATGTGTCTTTGTAGTACTTAAGGGACTTGCTGATGCCTTCCAGGTCTCGGAGCCTGAACACAATGGAAAACGAATACATCATGCATTATAGACATGACACACTGTAAAAAGCAATTAGTTGGCTTTACTTTAAATAAGCGAGTAAACCCACTGTCTTAAATTTATTAAGCAAATTAAATTTTATGCAGCGGATGCGCTTCCAGCTGCAGCCCAGTACTGGGAAACACCCATACACTCTCACATTCACACACACACTCATACACTACGGGCAATTTAGTTCATCCAATTGACCTATAGCGCATGCAAACTCCACACAGAAATGCCAACTGGCCCAGCCGGGACTCGAACCAGCAACCTTCTTGCTGTGAGGCGACAGTGGTAACCACTGAGCCACTGTGCTGCCATTTCTAATAAGTGTTGTCTTTTATTTTAAATAAAGCAGAACGAATCCTACAGCACTTGCTGGAGCTAAAGGATCCACATAATGACCTGTTTTCAATCTGTGAGTGGATGTTCTGCCATCTTTCTTTCAGCTGGTCTGCCTTTTCCTTGTGCCAGTCCAAATCAAAGTCTCTCTCGTTGTGTGTTTTAAACATGCGCTCGCTGACCACCCGCGCCTTCTGCAGCTCGTCCTCCAGGTCATGGAAAACCTCTCGCTTCTCGTCAATTTCAGACCTCCATTGCTAAGAATGGATCAGAATGGTTCAGTCACATCATTAAAAAGATGCATGTTTAAAATGATAATGAGAGTGTATTACCTTAAGAGTGCTCACGACTCCATCGATAGATTTGATGTTGGCATTTATTGAATCCTCCTCGCTCAGCTTGGCTTCATATAGTTTGACCAGAGCTTCAGCGCTCTGACTGTGTTTCACCACCAAACTCACCGTCTTCAGCCTGAGTCAACAACAAATTAACACATCAACACAATAATTATCGCCCCAGTTTTTGATCAACTTAAATGAATGCCAATCTTGAACACTTTGGTGCGTCGATTTAAGCTTAGACTCATTTACAAAAAGACAGATGTCGGATTGTAGCTGAAAAAAAGGCTGGTTTATACTTCTGCGTGGAGTGATCGGCGTGACCCATGCCTTGCGTGTAGTCGTGCATGCATACTTCTGCGTGCTGTTTGTGTTGCACTGCAGTAACACGTCCGAAACACTAGTTGGCAGCGGGTGTTTATGTTCCTCTGTGTCAAGTTTCTTTGTGGGTTGTTTTTTCTTAATGTACAAGTAGCTCAATCTCGCTCATTCAGAGGCGGGAGCCGGTGGACGTGCAACAACTTTAATCATAAGGTAACCACAAAACAACAGTCTCCATCTGGAGCTCCTACACAGGACTCGACCACGGTGAGGGCTATGCGACCGTGCGAAGACTGCGGCGGACCATACGCGTGCGCTTGATGCAGAAGTATAAATCAGCCATCACTGTTCAAAACAATTCAAATGGTAGTATATAAGCAACCGGACATTTATGAACATTGCACATCTGCACATGCATATACTTTGGACACTCTCGGTCATCTGCACAAACCCTGGGCATATATTGTGTAGTTCTAGTGTACTCATACAGGTGAGTGGGCTTGACAAACCACCTGTAGGATGCGCACATCATGATTTTGCCGATGCGATCCTGTATTAGCATCTATGTTGATCCTGGAACCTCATTTTTGTTGGAAAATGTAATCCATACCTATTCCCTACCCCTCAACCCAAGCATAATTGTTCCCAAAATCAGAGGGATAACAGTCATGTAGAAGTGCATGAGCCTAACCGTAAGCCTACACTTAACATAAACTGTAAACTTATCCCTTAATTCTGACTGGCTGTTTGGAATGTTGTTCGAGGATCAACTGGATGTTAATCCAGGAATCTCCTACTTGGTGAAATCAGGTTGACATGTAGGATAGACTCCTTCCTCTTGTATGCACTTTGTTAGAAACACTTCTATGTTTCGGTTTGTACAAATAGCTCTTTTATATTTTTATACTTTGAATTCTGGGTGACACGGTGGCTCAGTGGTTAGCACTGTCGCCTCACAGCAAGAAGGTCGCTGGATCGAGTCCCGGCTGGGTCAGTTGGCGTTTCTGTGTGGAGTTTGCATGTTCTCCCCGTGTTGGCGTGGGTTTCCTCCGGGTGCTCCGGTTTCCCCCACAGTGCAAACACATGCGCTATAGGGGAATTGAATAAGCTAAATTGGCCGTAGTGTATGTGTGTGTGTGTGCATGTGAGATTGTATGGGTGTTTCACAGTACTAGGTTGCAGCTGGAAGGGCATCCGCTGTGTAAAACATATGCTGGATAAGTTGGCGGTTCATTCCGCCGTGGTGACCCCTGATAAATAAAGGGACTAAGCCGAAGGAAAATCAAATACTTTGAATTTTTATTTTCTACAGCCACATACTCTATACCGAAAGTCTTTAAATATTTTAGATTTGCTTTTATTTTATTTTGCATGACTTCCATTTTTAGATTCTTATTGTTATTATCATTATTTTGGTTGTTGTTGTTGTTGTTGTTGTTGTTGTTGTTGTTATTTTAAGGTCACGAGTGGTTGCATTTCACTGCATATCATGCTGTGTACAGTAAGACCCTGTAGGTGACAAACAACATTTGAATTTGAAACCACTTCTAGCATAATGTGTTGAGGAGCATCCACTGACCATCAGGACACATCTACATCTACTGTGCATTGAATAGTAAAGCCTCACTTCTCCAGGTAGATGCAGCACATGGAGTAGACCTGGCTGGAGCTCTGGGTGAGGATGCTGAGCTCGGAGGAAAGTGTGGGGACGGATGGAGAAGCGGACGCCTGACGGAGGAAAACTTCACACTTCTCTCTCAGGGTCTCCAGCTCATCCTTCAGCCTGTCCAGCTCCACCTTCTTTTTCTGCATGCATCAGAACGAGAGGTCAGATCATTGTTATGATTTGAGGATCTAGACTGGACATCAAGGGGTCAGCTTTACATTCTAGGCATACACTTTTTAGGCATTTTTAGTAAATGATGTCAGAAAGAGCAGACCTCTTGTTCAGTGATGCGCAGCAGACACTCCTGCAGGTCGTCTCGGTCCAGCGGGGTCCGTATTTTTCGGATCAGCTGCTCCTCGTGTCCCTCCACGCGCATGCGGAAGTTGCGCACCTCAGATATGAAGAGGTTGTACACGGACTCCTCGTGCTCTTCTGTTGACCACCAGAGGGCGACACATTCAACATGAGTTCTCACAATAAAAGCATTTGAATAATAAGTAAACCCTGGAGTCTTAAAGACGACCTATTATGCAAACGTCCCTTTTATAAGGGGTTTAAACACAATTGTGTGTCAGCAGTGTGTGAATATCTCCAGCTACTAATAGTAAACATTTATTAGTTTTATTATTTATAATCAGACTTGATATAAACAGTCTGCAGAAACACTTTGATTGACATTCTCCTTTTGTACGTGTCATCAGAGGGGGAAAGCCCCGCCCACTAGTGACCATCTCTCCCTCATTAGCATAGGACGTTAATCTTGTTTTGAATCTGCCACTATGCTGACACACAGGCATTTGTAGCTCCGCCCTCTTTTGAAAAGAGCACAATCTCATTTGAATTTAAAGCAACAGTCATCAAATCGCCACAATTAGGATCAAAGCCTAAAAGGGTCAGTTTCAGAGAGTGAGTGTGCACAAAACGGCAGGCATAAACACATCTTTTTTTTTTTGGTTTAACGTACCATGTTAAAAACTGGTTGACCAATAAGATTGGCGCTTCTGTTTACGTGCCTTGAGCTACTGAAGTTACAATAAAACACCACTTGGTGGCACTCAAGCTCAAAACGCTCTAGCCGAGAGTAACACAGGCACTGTAGATCAGATTCGGTGAGCTTCATTTCACTCTCACTTCCTTCATAGCATGTAAGTTTTTCCCGCCAGAAGTAAGGCTGCACGATGCTGGGAAAAGATGCGATATGCAATATTGTCGTTTAAGTATTGCAATAACGATATTTCTTCCGATATAACATAATTTATAATGATCATACTAAAATAAACTGGTAATAGATCATTTTCTGATCCAATGAAATCAAATTCAGGCTGAAAAAGAAAAACATTTCAAGGTGCAAACATTCATTCATTCATTCATTCATTCATTCATTCATTCATTTTCCTTTGGCTTAGTCTCTGATTTATCAGGAGTCGCCACAGCGGAATGGACCGCCAACTATTCCAGCATATGTTTTACACAGCGGATGCCCTTCCAGCTGCAACCCAGTACTGGGAAACATCCATACACACTCATTCACGCACTCTACGGCCAATTTAGTTCATCAATTCCCCTATAGCGCATGTGTTTGGACTGTGGGGGAAACCGGAGCACCCGGAGGAAACACACACCAACACGGGGAGAACATGCAAACTCCACACATGCCAAATAGCCCAGCCGGGACTCGAACCTTCGACCTTCATGCTGTGAGGTGACAGTGCTAACCACTGAGCCACCGTGCAGACACTGTGCAAACATTTAGACTAAAACTCTATGAATGAATGAAAACCTCATCAGATATTCTAATTCTCTTTAGCTGTTGTCACTTTATTGACACATAAAATAAATAGAATTTATCGCACGGATATTGAATGTACTCTTACTGCGATAATCATAATATTTCGATATATTGTGCAGCCCTAGTCAGAAAAGCAGTGTCAAAAAGCAGCGCCACCTTGTGCACCGGAGTATTTCCATTTTTCATCAGGCGCCATCTAATGTCAGGGAGTGATTTTGCATGTTCGGGAACAAATGCAAAACAATAACTGATGATAAGCGCTGATGATAACCGGACATTTCTAATGATAACCGTGAGTGAAAACAGTCCCGGTGTGCACAATTGTTTACCCTACTTCCCTGACAGGATCATTGGCATTGAAATGCATGTCATCATTATATACAGCATGCATCCAGTAACTCGCCTCTCTCTGCAGATGTGAGAAGCTCCTCATAATACTCCTTACAGGCCAGAACCTCCTTTTCCAGCTGAGCACAGTCTGCCATTGTGAAAACCTCGGATTCATCACTGTCCCTCAGGAAGTCCTGGAAGTGGGCCTGAAGACTGCCCAACACCTGCTCATGATCCCCGGGCAGCAGCGTCTTGATCTGGACAGATTAAAGTACACATGAAATCAAAACTAACCATATTGATTTTGTTAGCTCACAGTGCTCGTTCTGTGCATGTAATTAAGAAAAACAATAGTTCGCCCTGAGGTATTGGGCGTGGCTTACACACTTAACCACGCCCCTCCAGCTGTCACTATGACCACAAACAGAAATGGTGAGTAAGAGGAGTCTGTTAGGTTGTAATAACTCTCCCCAAACCATTTTCCCCATCTTTCTCAATGAAACTCCTACTTTACTACATCCAATCAGCTTGCAGTAGAAAAAAACAAGCCACGCCCACTGTTTACTCATTTAATACTTCGTTTCTCTAGGAACTGCATCACAATACGGAAAAAAAATGGTCGCAACTTCCGAAATGCAAAGGAAAGATCCATACCGAGGCCACGGTGCTTTTGCGGATCGCACGGATGTCAGCCATCAGATAGTGCCAGGACACAACGCTCTTCATGTTAATGTGGGAGTGATGCCACAGAGCCAGAACATTCTGGTACAGCTGCTCAATCCTGAGGAATAGAGAGGTAGATAGAGAACCAAACATTATACTTGATATTCACTATTACTGAGCGCCGATTCACCACTAGGTAAGTCATCATAACATCAAAATGGAGTATTGCAATGAATGCGAAATACTAGTGAATGAGTGAGTTAGTGAATAAGTGAATGAGTGAGTGCATGAATGAGTGAGTGAAAATGAAAGAATGAATAAATGAGTGAGTGAATGAGTAACATAAACTGAACATATCCCTGTTGACACTATGCGATCTGTATAGCTGCCTAATGTTTCAGTTGTATACATCACAGCGATTTGTTTCTTCTATCTATTTATCTGTTTATATGTGTATTGTGATTAATATTTACCATGCATATTTACTTCTTTATTTCTGTTTTATAGACAAACCACACACAAATATGACCCTTGCGTATTGTTGAGTTGTTGTGGTGACAATAAACGGGTTACTCCCATATTTAAACCATCTTCTAAGTCTCTTACCGGACACCCTGTGGTGGGTTTCAAACCAACTGGCAACTTATCTAAATGAGACTGTGCTACTGAAGCAAACTCATTTTTACAGAATGCGTGAGTGAGTGAATGAATGAGTGAATTAGTGAATGAGTGAGTGAATTAGTGAGTGAGTAGGTGAATAAGTGAATGAGTGAGTGAATTAGTGAGTGAGTAGGTGAATAAGTGAATGAATGAGTGAATAAGTGAGTGAGTGAGTGGGTGAATAAGTCAATGAATTAGTGAGTGAGTAGGTGAATAAGTCAATGA
>CAIGQW010053674.1:62729-75717 GCA_903798125.1 Danio choprae | reverse complement strand
TCCAGCTGAAACCCATCACTGGGAAACATCCACACACACCCATTCACACACATACACTACGGACAATTTCATCCATTCATTCATTTTCATTTCGGCTTAGTCCCTTTATTAATCTGGGGTCGCCACAGCGGAATGAACCGCTAACTTATCCAGCATATGTTTTACGCAGCGGATGCCCTTCCAGCTGCAACCCATCTCTGGGAAACATCCATACACACTCATACACTATGGACAATTTAGTCTACCCAATTCACCTGTACCACATGTCTTTGGACTTGTGGGGGAAACCGGAGCACCCGGAGGAAACCCACGCCAACACAGGGAGAACATGCAAACTCCACACAGAACCGTCAACTGACCCAGCCGAGGCTCAAACCAGCGACCTTCTTGCTGTGAGGCGAACGTGCTATATAATACTATATATTATATTACGTATATTATATTTACAAGGGTATATTATTTTACAACACACCACAGTTTAAACTGTAGTAATAAAGTATACTACAGTATTTACAGTTTATCAGTTCACAAAATCAACAGTTATTATTATGCATGCTGGATTTATTGACAAAATATGAAAAAATAAAGTACACTATAGTATTTACAGTTCATCAGTTCGCGAATCAATAGTAAATACTATGGTAAACTGGAGCATTCATTAACACAACGTAACGTAAATACTATTAATACACACTTTTCAATGGTATAGTTCAAAAGCATATGAGTATTTACTGTAAATTACTGTAACTTAGTGTTTATAATTGAGGTAGAGTTGGCTTTATATAAGCACATTTGGACTTTCTCTTTAATAATATCATTTCAGAAAAGCATTTTAAATAGGAAACTCATATTAGCATCCGATGACTATCATAGTATTGTTCACAGTCAATTAAACAGTGCTAATGTTGTTCTGAAGTCATACATGCTAACGTTATTTCAGACCCAATATTCAAAGTAGCCCGTCACAAGTTGTCACCTCAAAATATATATATAATATATAAATATATAACCAACTTTACCTCAATATTAACAAAATGCAAAAACAAAACAGTACATTACAGTATTTACAGTTTATCAGTTCACGAAACAATACGTTAATACTACAGTAAACTGGAGCATTCATTAACAAAACGTAATGTAAATACTATTAATATACACTTTTTAATGGTATAGTTCAAAAACTGTGTAGTATTACTGTAAATTACTGTAGTGTTTAACGTCACAGTGATGTTACTGGATGTTTATACAGCAGTTGTTCGTGTTCGTGACAGAAGAGCTGTTTGTATGGCGGTTCTCACCTGTGTTTGTGTTTCCAGGTTACGTTGTTTCATCTTGAATATCGACAGGAGAATATTAATTATGAAAACGAGATGATGATCAGCAGATCCAGCGGTTTATGAGTGCGAGAAATGCAGAAGCAACAGCGGTTAACCGGAGGAGCGGCGGCGGCCTCCTCCTCCTCTGTCCGTTTCTCTGCGTCTCCGAGCCGCTTCAGAACGATAATTCACCGTTTAACAGGCTCCGGGAAACAGATGTGCTGGGATAAACGGAGACGGTGTCCGGTTATCGGTTGGCGGGTCGTTAAACAGTGCGGCGGTGGCGGGAAGCAGGAGACTCTGGCATATCGATCCGTCGACCACCACAAGAGCACTTTCAAAATACAAGCCCCCCTTCCGCTAGTCCACACACTCTTAAAGGGACAGTACACACACAAATAAAAGGACAAATGATTCACTATTTACTCTTCCTCAGGTGGTTTCACACCTTTATAAGTTTCTTTTTTTCCTTTGAACATAAAATACAAAATTTGGAAAGTTGTTAGAAAGCTGTACACCCAAAAATAAAAATATACTTACTACTATTTATGAACTATTGTTCATACAGTGGAATGAACCGCCAACTTATATAGCATGTTTTACGCAGCGGATGCCCTTCCAGCTGCAACCCATCACTGGGAAACATCCATACACACTCATTCACACACATACACTACGGACAATTTAGCTTACCCTATTCCCCTATAGTGCATGTCTTTGGACTGTGCATGGGGGAAACCGGAGCACCCGGAGGAAACCCACGCCAACACGGGGAGAACATGCAAACTCCACACAGAAACGCCAACTGACCCAGCCGAGGCTCGAACCAGCGACCTTCTTGCTGTGAGGCGATCGTGCTACCCACTGCGCCACTGTGAAACAAAAGCAAATACATAAATAGTAAACCAAGCAGTGGCCAAAATGAGTAAACTAAACTAAATAAAACAATGCAATGTGAACTCGCAGCACTCCATGTTGAGATTAAAATGAATACCAATTCAAGAGACCACCACTAGATTAAAGCAGCAGCCAAACAAAGGATTTATTAAAAATTTTAATCTTACAACATAATATGAAACTCTTTATGGACAGCAAAGATCACATACAAACATTAAATTAAAAACATGGCCTATTATATGAAAAACCTGACATATAAACGCAATTTAATACAAGCACAGTAGAACTGAAATACCTGTACAGTCAAATGCTTGTCTGAAAGCAGGTGATTGAAAACATTGTCTGTCAAATGTTTGGATGTCAATGAGAATACTTGGTGGTAAGTGCTGGGACTGTCATTCAGTTTATTTTCCATGTCACCTTATCTGGTCAGTGGAGAGATTTCTATATGTCTATATTATTTGTTTTTATTTTTTATACTTGTCTCTTTTATTCCTGTTTATGTAAAGCACTTTGAATTACCACTGTGTATGAAATGTGCTATATAAATAAACTTTCCTTGCCTTGCCTATGTGACCCTGAACCACAAAACAGTCATACATGAACATTTTTAGAAACAGATTTATGAACAAATGAGCTTTACTTTAAAGGGGACCTATTATGCTCCTTTTATACAAGACTTATACGTCTCTGATGTCCCTAGAGTGTGTGTGTGTGTGTGTGTGTGTGTGTGTGTGTGTTTGTGTGTGAAGTTTCAGCTCAAAATACCACACATATAGGGCCCTATCATACACCAGGCGCAAGATGTGTATGGAGTGATTTGTTCCTATTTTCAGACCAGCGCAATAGTAATTTTCACATTTTGCTTCACGTTGTTTAAATAGTAAATCCATTTGGGTCACTTGTGGACTCATGGTTGTGCTGGTCTATAAAGGAGCTGTGTTAAGGCGCATTGTTGGTGCGCTGCTATTTTGAGGAACTGAATTAGACCTCGCCATTGACCAACTAAAAGCTGCCCTAAAGTCCAGCAGAGCGCATTAGTTATGCACCTATATAGGTCTAAACGCTTACACACTGCTTAATACACACAGTATGTACAGCAATACACGCATATCTGTACATATGAAAACAATTAAAGGATTAAAATGATACAAAAATTATTATTTTCTACATAAATATAAACACCACTGCCTCCATGCCTTAGCCACGCCATGGTTTATTCATGACAATCTGCATCTGTAATGTTATTATTATTAGCAGTATTATTTATTATATGCATATTTATATTTGTTTTAATATAAACGAGTTTAGATTAGTCCACCTGTGGGCTTTTGGAGACGTCTGCATCAGCATATGGGGCATAAGAACAGGACGTGTGTTTGGATGTAACTCAGTTTATTGACCACACTTCATTATTATTATTCATTTATTCCTTTGCTGGACATTAGAACTGAATTTAGAAATAGTTTTAAAACAAATCTTTGTGCTTAAACTACATTAAATATGTCAACTAATTATGTCCACCGTTTCCTTACTCCACCAAAGTAAAGGAGTAAAGTAAAGAGAAAGTAAAGAGGCTGAATGGAGGAGGCTGGTTCCTCATCCTCGCGCTGCAGATGCTGTTTAACTGTTTTCTCGCTAGTGAAGCTTCAGTTTATACACTTACAAAGTCGCCATGTATATAGCGAATGCACCATGGCGCGACTCAACTGACTCTTAAAGGGAATGGGAGATGACTCTGATTGGTTTAATGCATGTTATGCTCAAAACACACCCATAACTCATTAAGAGAACGAGCACAACCCTGTTAGGCCATGCGCCTGGGCAGAGCGTATTTTTACGTCTTTAAAATCTGGATTCGGACACGTCCTTAACACTTTTGCACCATGCGCTTTAGACTTTGAGCCTAGATCGTTCAAATAGAGCCCATAATGTTATCTAACTCTCTGAAACTGACCCTTTTAGGCTTTGATCCTAATTGTGTGGAGTTTTGGTGACTGTCGCTTTAAATTCAAATGAGATTGTGCTCTTTTCTAAAGAGGGCGGAGCTACAAATGCAAATGCATCAGCATAATGGAAGATTAAATATACTATACTCATTCATTCATTCATTCATTTTCTTTTCAGCTTAGTCCCTTTATTAATCTGGGGTCGCCACAGCAGAATGAACCGCTAACTTATCCAGCATATGTTTTACGCAGCGGATGCCCTTCCAGCTGCAACCCATCACTGGGAAACATCCACACACACTCATACACACACATACACTATGGACAATTTAGCCTACCCAATTCACCTATACCGCATGTCTTTGGACTTGTGAGGTAAACCGGAGCACCCGGAGGAAACCCACGCCAACACGGTGAGAACATGCAAACTCCACACAGAAATGACAACTGACCCAGCCGAGGCTCAAACCAGCGACCTTCTTGCTGTGAGGCGATTGTGCTACCCACTGCACCACCGTGCTGCCTAAACATACTATACTTTAATATAATAATGATTTTTGACATATAAAATAAAAAAAATAATAATTCTGACCAATAGAAAGCATCTTTAGCTATTGCCTGTGCAAAATAAAACTGGTTTTGTAGTTTAGGGTCACATATTGTTGATCACTGTTAAATATTGATTAAGTGCAAATTAGCTTTTTTATTGTGGCATAAAGCTTTAATATTAAAGGCATTTCATATAAAAAAATATAATCGTTCTTATAAGTGTTCAAGTAGAAAAAAAAAACTAGAACTAAACAGTCGTCGCAGTTTACAATTTGAACATAACATCTTATCATGCTTTCTTAATCCCAAAATATAGTCAAAATACAGCATATACAGAAATGTTGCATGTTGTATTTACACTATGTTCTTAATTATATTAGACATTTGAATATTGTCATGGCAACAAACACTTAGCAGATGTATATGTACATACACTGACATGTTATAACTCAGAAACAACCACCAAACAAATACGATTGTCAAGTTGGCAGATAATTCGTCCTAAACATAACAACCAAATCAAGAATAATCGTAAGATCTAATACTATGGTTCCATCAACACAGGCTCATTGTGAAAACGTAGCCCTGTATACATTTCTGGAGAGCGTGAATTATGTAGCCAGAGGTACGTTTGGCTGCATTTAGTCTATAACATGAATGCTAGGCGGTGGTATGACGCTGTTCCTTTCCGTGCTTAGCAGCTGACCGCTTACCTCCATATAGACGGCTTTACAGCTGTTACCAGTTTGACCAGTGGCTCACCACGTACATCGGTGGACTTGAGATGCAGAGAGAAGTTAACCACGATGACAGGGTTCGAGTCCGGTGACGAACAGTTCCAGAAAGTAGGTAAAACAAAAAAAGAAGCCAAAAAATAAAATAAACAGGTAAATAACAGGGTGAGAATGTGGTAAAATCTGAAAACGTGGTAAAAAAAAAAAACCAAATCAGGCGAGGGCTTTTCTTTTACTGGAGTGCTTTTTAAAACACTATTGGTTGGGTTTAGGGAAGGAGGAGGGTGGGTCAGACATTCAGTCATTGAGTCAGTCAGTCGACAGCGCCCTCAGGTGGATTTATGTGAGAACAGCAGGTGAGAACGGCACTCGAGAGAAATCTGAGATCTGAAAAAGCGTACACAGCGCCCTCTGGTGGATTCACGAAAAAAAAACTGCAAAAACACGTAGCTCCTGGGACGTATTTGGTGCTCTCCAGAAATGTATAGCGGGGTACGTTTTCAGAATGAGCCTGGGTTGGTTTCCATCCACCTATTTTCATGTGCATTTTGGAATATTGCATAAGAAAATGTTTAATGAGAACAGCAATGTGTGCATTCATTTAAAAAATGTGTATAAAAAAAACATGCGCACCACTGAGTAGGACTAACTTTCATTTGATTAGAAAGAAATGTTCGTAAACTATGCTGTAAATGCATTTAGTCAATGGACTCCAGCATACTGATGTGCTTTAGTTTCTGCCAGATGCTGATCAGATATAAATGCGTGTGTGAGGGTCTTTGTGTCATTAATGTTGGTTTGCAGCTCTCCATGTTTCCAGCTTTCCATTGCTGCAGATGTGAAATGTTGTTGTGCTGATTGTAAAAGGCCTCAGTCGTCAGTCCGTCATCACAGTGCTTCAGTATTATTCTTCTTCTATTATTATTCCCTCCAGAACTGTCTTGAGCATCTGTCTGTGCTCCTGTCTCACGCCTCCGACAGCCACCGCATTCACCGCGTTCATTGCATTTCGTCTTCGTCTTCTGAGGCGCAGCTCATTTATTAGAGGAGAACAAACACCACAGTGGAGAATCCCACCAGTGCAGCAAACGACACTCCTCTCAGTGATATCTGTGCATGTTTAGCAGAAACTAGCCATTTTATTCTCTTTTGTTTCTCATCGACTGGAAACAAGAGAATAAAATGGCTTCATAAATAAATTTGCTTTATTCGCAAATGTTTTATGCAATATTCCAATGTTGCGCATAAATCTATAAATGGTAACATAGCTAAAAAAAAAATCCCCCCAAAACCAAAGTTATGGCTCAAACACATGCACACAAGTTAATTTCTACACACAACTGATGGCTTTAGTTTGAGAGAGAAATGATGTGTAACCTGCTTTGATCAAGTGTAAACACAGCACAGAATCCACTTCTCTGAACTAAATTCACACTGGTTAACGGATGATATAATCAGAGAGCGTGCAAAATATACTGGAATCTCATAGCCAATGTAAAAATCATTTATTCATTCAGTCATTTTGGCTTAGTCCCTTATCTATCAGAGGTCGCCACACTGGAATGAACCGCTAACTATTCCAGCATATATTTTACCCAGAGGAAACCCACAGAAACACGGGGAGAACATGCAAACTCCACACTGAAACGCCAACTGACCCAGCTCGGACTCGAACCAGCAACCTTCTTGCTGTGAGGCCACCGTGCTAACCACTAAGCAACCGTTCTGCCTGTAAAAATCATTACTGAAATCAATTTAAAATAAGATAAAAGTCTTCCAACTCAAAATGTGACGCTGAATCTAATGCATTACCTGATATTTCACTGGTTTGTACACTTTCTGCATCCCTATTTTAAATGGAAATGCGGTATACATTGTAGAAGAAATGTTCAACAAAACACTGCATTCTCATTTTCCTTGTGTGTTTTAGAGTTAGTTCATGTTGAACAATAAGGCGATATCTAATGCGAAACATCATGATGGACGAAGCATCATGATGCGGTGGAAGTAGTTAATTGTTTAAGTATTGTTAAGTAATTGAATTAGCTAAACAATAAGGCGTTGTACAATACGTAAAGCCGAACATGGTGATGGACGATGGCATCAGGGCGCAGTGAAAGTAATAAATCAGCTTTACAAACATTTCAAAACATCGAAAATTATTGTATTGAGCGTCTTTGCACACAAGCATCATGCAAAGGATCAGGAATTGATCACGAGGAAATGCCTTCAGCAACATCCAAAGTTTTGTTGGCTGTAATCACGTCTAAAATAAAAACTATTGCTAACTAATATGCTAACAGCATATTAATGACTTTGTGAAATAAAGCGTGTGTCTGAAACGCACTCGTTGTCGTGCGCTGCATGAGAGCTGTGGTTTGAAGAAAATTAAACAGACATTTCCAAAAATATGAGCTGCAGTCAAAGGCGTAGCAATTAAAAAACTTAAATCCATCAGGACTGGTAAGAGAACATTTTGGTTTATAAACTTTTTTGCCTCCAATACAAAACTTGGGATTATCAGCGATAAAGTGCGCACTTGTGTTCAGCACTGTAGACGGAGAGAAGATGTATTTTCGCTGCTGTTTTAACGCATTCAACCACATGTGCATCAAGAAATGCACTGAAAAGAAAACTCTGAGCCGAAATCACAGACTCTGGATGTACTTGGCTGAAAAAACAAAACTGCTTTGGTTATATATTATTATTATTTAGTTATTTCATTCATTCATTCATTCTTTTTCATTTCGGCTTAGTCCCTTTATTAATCTGGGGTCGCCACAGCGGAATGAACCGCCAACTTATCCAGCATATGTTTTACACAGCGGATGCCCTTCCAGCTGCAACCCATCACTGGGAAACATCCATGCACACCCATTTACACTCATACACTACGTACAATTTAGCTTACCCAATTCACCTATACCGCATGTCTAGGGACTTGTGGGAGAAACCGGAGCACCCGGAGGAAACCCACGCCAACACAGGGAGAACATGCAAACTCCACACAGAAACGCCAACTGACCCAGCCGAGGCTCGAACCAGCGACCTTCTTGCTGTGAGGCGATTGTGCTACCCACTGTGCCACCGTGCTGCCCTATTTACTTATTTATTAAATAATATAAAGTAACTTTGGAAGACTTTGTTACATTTAACCTAATAACTTGGATTATGCTCATTCTAAAAAACACAAGCCAACAAAAATACCCACGTTTTAGGGACATCGAGAGGTTTCAGTTTCCCAGCGTTGCATTGACAGCCCTGTAGCGCTACCATAAGCAGCAGGAACAAGTATACTATGTAGAAATGTCATATCGGTGGATTATTAGAGCAGACTTTGCATTATCAGTGATAATTCGTGCATAGTTAAGTATGTGTTTACAAAAGTGGATAATGCACAGAGCGGAATATTGAGCTATTTTGAAGTTAGACGCGAACTATGTGCAAGCTAGTTGATGGTGTGCTCTGCCGCTCTTGGGGTTTAGTCAGCAAAATAACAAACTGCCTTTGCATGATGAAAAAATGGAAATGAATGCATTTCATAGAGCAGTGCTTTATGCATCTGGTGTGAAAGCCACTTCTATGTCAACAGTGACTACCGCTGATGGGAGATTGTTATTATTATTATTATATTATTACCAAAGTAAATTCACCAAATGGCCACCGGTGGCGCTAAAAACAAGGTGGAATACCTAGTTTACTGCGCAAAAGATTTTGATTATTTTCTGAAAATTGTGGTGTGAAGGCAACTTCGATCTGAACAGTGACTACAGCTCGAGGGAGATCGAAACCAGCGCACTGAACACTGCGTGGGCATTTAATTTAGCTCATATTTTGAGTCATTATTCTCTTTGAAAATGACTTTCAATGTATCCCTAGTATCTCTAACAGAAATCATAATAAATGTGGTTTCTACCACCTCTGGATGTGGTAAAAAGTGGACAAGATTGTGTTTTTGTAGGCGGATTTTTGATGTGGCAGTGAATCACGATATCGACTAAAAATGGTCATGTATGCATTTCATCATTCATCAACACAACCCCTATGTGTTATAGAGAGGAAAAAGAGCAGCACATATTTACATATTCATCTAAATGTCACTTTTAGCATTGTGGACGCATCTGGATGTTTGTAATCACTGCAAAGCTGTTTACAACTTGTTATTTCTAAATCACTAATTACAACTAATATTTCTAAATCACTAAAAAAGCTCCTCAGCGCGAGTATATCAGGACAGTGAATTACATTCACGTCATATATGCACGAGTGTGATGCTGCTGCAGTTCACCGAATGGCCATTGGTGGTGCTAAAAACAAGGTTTTCTAAAATTCATATTTCATTAGACTTACAAAAGTGATACATAAACATACATAAAAAGCATAGAATGTGGCTGGGTTTTTGTCAGCGCAGTCACAAACTGCCCTCGCGTGGGGCGAACAATTGAAATGACTGTATTTCATAGTGCAGTGTTTTCTGCTTCTGCTGTGAAAGCTGCTTCTATCTGAACAGTGACTACAGCTGGAGGGAGATTATTATTATTATTATACAACCTCAAAGAAGACAAATGTACCTGACTTGACTGGTACTTGACTGGCCTGCCTGCAGTCCAGACCTGTGTCCAATAGAGAATGTGTGATAACGAAGACCCTGTACTGTTGCCCACCTTAAGACTTGTTTGCAGGAAGAATGGACAAATGAAAAATGAGTTTTCCATACTGTCCCAACTTTTTCTGATTTGGGGTTGTATTATTACCAAACTAAGCTCACAAATGGCCACCGGTGGCGCTAAAAACAAGGCTTTCTGAATCGTACACAACATAACTAGAGGAACACAGAGTCTAATGCATGAATGATTTTGATTAATTTCCGAAAATGGTTTAAACACAGGTTCAGGCCTACAGTATTGCTGGTCGAGGTCCGTATCCCTCCGGAAAGTCTCCGGGGCTCATCTCCAGCAGGCATTTAGGACTGTCGTAGTCTGAGGATTTGCCAAAGCCCCCGGAGCTGTCATACTCCTCTTCAGAAGGCGCAGGTTCCTCCACTTCTGTGTTCACAAGGGTATCAGCGGTTCTGGAGGCTTCATCATCCACAAAATTGATGGAGGAGTCATTGAAAAAGATGTTGTCAATCAGTATTGGTGTGTGCCCAGCAGAAGTCATTGAAGAGACAGGGGGCGACTCGGGCTGGGAATATGGTGTTGAAGATTGTCCCGTCACCATGTTACGCTGCACATGGAGAGGAGGAGATGTTTAGTTGCAAAAACTCAGATACTGTCATCTCTTCACTTATGGGAAATATAAACAAAGTGCGTTAAATCTGCTTCATGTTTTAACTTCTACATCCCCTAGATAAAGTGTGTTTTATTTTTTATAACCTTAAAATGAAACACTTTTCAATAATAACACAAATCATATCAAGTTATATATATTTTCTAGGTTATATATATATATTCATCCATTAAATTTCCTTCGGCGTAGTCCCTTTATTCATCAGGGGTCGCCACAGCGGAATGAACCGCCAACTATTCCAGCATATGTTTTACACAGCGGATGCCCTTCCTGCTGAAACCCAGTACTGGGAAACATCCACACACACTCATTCACACACACACACACACTCACACACTACGGACAATTTAGTTTATTCAATTTCCCTATATCGCATGTGTTTGGACTGTGGGGGAAACCGGAGCACCCGGAGGAAACCCACGCCTACACAGGGAGAACTTGCAAACTCCACACAGAAGCCGCAATTCTGGAGTCTTATAAGAGGTTGCTGCACTACAAAAACATCATTTGAATCTTTACAAATGTGGAAATTAAACAAAAATAAAAGTTAAGGAAGACAAAGACATACCAGGATAGCGGGAACTTTGGGTATTTTGGATAAATTTTTGTAGATGAACCACAGAATGACCAAAACAATGACGAGCAATGCGATTCCTCCACAGAGAAGACCTGCAATCAATTCTGTTTGGGCTACTAAAAAAAAACAAACACATAAAGAACATCTGAATACATTCACACTACTAAACATACTGAGATTACATGTCTAAGGTAAAGCTAGTCATTCAGATATCACTGATAACAAACATACTGCCACTGCTCAGACCAAACAGATTCAATTCATTCATTCATTTTCCTTCGGCTTAGTCCCTTATTTATCAGGGGTCACCAGAGCAGCAAATTTTTGCTGAAATAATATATATTAGAAGGTAGCGTGTGTATATTTATGATCTAATGAATAGTCAATGGGTCAAAGACGAAACGCCATTTTAGTTTCTGCATCACATTATATTTAAAAAAGTGATGAAACATACATAGAAAGCATATTAACTACAAGTAGATGTCTACTTCGCATTGCCATCTAGTGTAAAACCCTAGTGCTTTGAAGGAAAGTGGCAAATTTCTTTGTCTGAAAGACATTGAAAGTGTCTTTGGGTAATTGTGGTTAAAAAAATTAAATATATATTTGTTTAGAAAACCTATATAGCAATGGGGAAAAATCTGTCGTTTTATTGGTTGCTTGAAAACCCCTGTTCAATTAACAAATAAATCAATACCAGTCATAAATCAATACTGGTCAATACCCATATACCCCAGCAGGCACAGGATGTCAACATGGCGTTAGATTGACGTTGTACACCAACGTCGTGGGGACGTTGCGTTTTGTTTGGAAATGAAAATCGGGTTGAGGTCAGAACCCAACGTCAGGCCGATGTCAATGTCCAACGTCCAAATTAAAATCAAACAAATTTCAACGTCGTGATGATGTTAGTTTGACGTTGTGTGGACGTTACCACTATGACATCTATCAGACGTTGGACTTTGGTTGCCACACCTGACGAATAAATGTCAGTATATGACGTCAATATGACTCTGGTTGTCGGCGCGATAGCCCAGTGGTTAGTGCAATGACATATAGCACAACAGCGCTCCGGGCGTCCCGAGTTCGAATCCCGGCTCGTGGACCTTTCCCGATCCTATCCCCCTCTCTCTCCCAATTCACTTCCTGTCATCCTACTGTCCTGTCAAATAAAGGCAAAACGCCAAAAATAAATCTTAAAAAAAAAAAAATGACTGGTTTAAGATGTTGACGTTGGATTTTTGTCACTTTCAAACAAAATCAAACTAAAATCAACCAAACATCAACATCAGGCGTCACCAAACTTGTTCCTAAAGGGCCGGTGTCCGGCAGATTTTAGCTCCAACCCTAATCAAACACAACAGATCGAGCTAATCAAGGTCTTACTAGGTATACTTGAAACACCCAGGCAGGTGTGTTGAGGCAAGTTGGAGCTAAACCCTGCAGGGACACCGGCCCTCCAGGAGCGAGATTGGTGACCCCTGATCAACGTCATTTGACGTCGTTATTGGTCATCAAAATAACATTGTCCTAAGACGCTGGCTAGACATTGAATCACCTGATGTCACGACCTAAATCTAACCTAATATTAATGTCTTATGACGTTGTGTGCCTGCTGGGGCAATACCAATAATTTGGAATATTTCATTTAGAGAGTTAATAAATAAATATATATAT
>CAIGQW010053667.1:790399-805499 GCA_903798125.1 Danio choprae | reverse complement strand
ACACACACACACACACACACACACACACACACACACACACACACCCTGCAGCAACACTCAGGTCATGGTGCCTTTTCTCCAGCTTTTCCCTCATTTTTAAACTTGGCCGACCTGCTTTGACATTATGTGTTGTCGCCGCTGGACCGGAATGGGTTTGGGGGGCTGGACTCTTATTATAAGACTCCACTGTTTCCATTAAGTGTAATTTGGGTTCAGTTAAGACCGCTCTTGTTCCCCCGTCCAACCGATGAAGAGTTTGCTATGCACATGGCCATAGTAAAGAATTGTACAATAACAATAGCTATATATTTCACAGTACTGGGTTGCAGCTGAAAGCGATGAGTAAAACATATGGCGGAATAATTGGCGGTTCATTCCGCTGTGGTGCCCCCTGATAAATAAGGGACTAAGCCAAAGGAAATAAACAAATAGTTGCTATATACATGTGTATGTTGTTTTATGCAGCAATAATACGCTAATGCGATTTACTGTAATGATTTTGATTTAAAAATTGGCGTATGATTATTAAGGCCATACCCAGCAAGCATTTAAAAAGATGCCTAATGCACAGAAATCTTGGCTAAATCGAGGCTAAAGTTGGCTGTCATTTGATGACTAGTCTATTTTTTGTGGAAGATTGTTAAACATTAATTATATTTTCACTGACAGCCCAAATGTAGCCTTTTTTTAAAACCTGTTAGCCAGCACTCACTTATGGGGATTTACACCTACCTAACTTTAAATAGTAACAGTTCTTGACCCCAGTGAGCTACAGACAAAAAATAGGCATCATTGGAAAGAAGACACTTTGAGCTTTACTATGATCCATCTAGAAAGTTATACTAAAAAATATAAAAAGTTATACATTATGAAGTAATGAGAAAGAAAAATTGAAGTATTTGTTTTTCCATATACAAACACATGAAATCAGTCATGTAATAACCTATTAGAAGTCTTTTAAACAAAAATAAACATATAAAAAATAATAATATATAATAAATAAATAAATAAATGAATAAATAAATAAATAAATAAATAAATAAATAAATAAATAAATAAATACATAAATGCTGGGTATGCTCAATATCAATGTTTAATAAATGTTAATAGATTCATTGATTTTTATATATATTCATAGTAACAGTTGAAGTGGTGTTCATAAGACTGTCATTAAACCTTTATAATGATAATATGACATGTCATGAATGTCAATGATATTTTATAACATTTTAAATTCAAATATGACAATGTTTGTTATGACAACTTGACATAAACTAATACACCACAGCCTGTTTTTGTTTTGGTCATGACAACTTGACATTACCAAAACAACAAAGCTTGTCATAAATCTGTCATAAACATGATTGTCATGAAGCCATTATAAATATGCCCTACATTTTATAAAACACTGTCATTAATATTTCTTTACCTCAACTAATGTGGTACAAGCTAAATTTGTCATTAAAATGTCCATAAATATTAGCAACGCTCTTAAAAAAGCTTAATGACACTTTTATTGAGACATTTTAATGACATTTTAAATCTCATTCACATTCATGGCGTGTGTCATGCCAAGATCATAAAGGTTTCATGACAGTCTTATGACTGTCTCGCATAATACTAACACTCCTTCAAGTAAAGTGTTACCTTTAATTCATATAGCTTCAAATATTATTTTTGAACATAACAAATGTACCTGCACTGTTAATAATTTACTGTAGAATCTACAGCAACTTACTGAGAGCAGCTAGCCAGTAACTGTAAATCAATTATAGCAAAAACACCGTATTTACATGTACAGCCCCATTTATCTTGCTGTATATGTATTTACAGTATTGTATATCCTTACTGTAAAATATAAAGTAATTTTCATAATGCAACTGTAAAATATAGTAAAAAACTTACAGTAAAATACAGTTAATTTTACAGTAAAATACTGTGTAATCTACAAAAATCATTAACAGTGCGGACCTGTGTGAGCTCAGCAGATCTGCTCATCTATTTTGGCCAGCGTGTTCCCTGTTGTACTGTATTCTGATTGAGATGAACTGTAATGTTCATATCATTACTTTGCCCGTTTCACCCTCCCCCTATGGACAACTTAATGGAAATAATTTTCAAGTGGGCTGCAATTTTTCTTTCACGTCAATTTGCCCACACACATCCAAAGGAGGCAGGAGCTCAACAGTCTTTTTCTGAAGAGGTGTGTCGACGCCGTCATGTCAGCTTGTGTAATGCATGCAGAGATGAGTAAAATCAAAAAAGCTGCGCTAGTTATTTAGTCAGATTACTTTAACCCACGTGACTCACAGTTCACTGATTTCAGAGACCATCCCTCCGGAGTAAGTCGAGGTTAAGTGTTTGGCTCGAGGGCTCGGCGGTGATTGCTCTTGAATCTCTGCTTTTGCTTTTACCAACTTGTATTTATTAGCCGAGATTTTTAACCTGCAGTGTTATTATCATTAATACTGATGGTCACCGGGTATGAGCTTTCTCAAGGTCAGACGCCTTTGCTACTTTTATATGATATTTTTTGGCTACAATGGCCCCATTGAATTCACCACCTGCTGCTTCTCTGGCACCATGAGTACGGTTAAAATTGGTGTGCCATTATTATAATTTTTTAAAGCAAATTTCATGTTCTTCAAGAAAAGATACACTGCTGTTGAGAAATGTGTGGTCAAAAAAGTTAGTTTAATCTTGAAACAACCTGTCAGAAATTAGTGCTGGGCAAAAAAATCATCATGATTATCACTTACATCCAAGATAAAAGTTTGTTTTGCCATAATTTAAGTGTGTGTACTGTGTATATTTATTATGAATATATAAATACACACACATGAATGCATATGTACACTCACCGGCCACTTTATTAGGTACACTTGTCCAACTGCTTGTTATTGAAAATTTCTAATCAGTCAATCGAGTTGATAGAAAGGCAACAGTAACTCAAAAAACCACTCATTACAACCGAGGTATGCAGAAGAGAATCTCTGAATGCACAACATGTCGAACCTTGAGGCGGATGGGCTACAGCAGCAGAAGACCACACCAGGTGCCACTCCTGTCAGCTAAGAACAGGAAACTGAGGCTAAAATTCGCACAGGCTCACCAAAATTGGACAATAGAAGATTGGAAAAACTGATGGTAGGGTCAAAAGTTGCCGCCAACAACATGAAAGCATGGATCCATCCTGCCTTGTATCTACGGTTCAGGCTGGTGGTGGTGGTGTAATGGTGTGGGGGATATTTTCTTGGCACACTTTGACCCATTAGAACCAATTGAGCATTGTGTCAATGCCACAGCCTACCTGAGTATTGTTGCTGACCATGTCCATCCCTTTATGACCACAGTGTCTTCCAGCAGGATAATGCGCCATGTCATAAAGCGTGAATCATCTCAGACTAGTTTCTTGAACATGACAATGAGTTCACTGTACTCAAATGGCCTCCACAGTCACCAGACCTCAATCCAATAGAGCACCTTAGGGATGTGGTGGAACGGGAGATTCGCATCATGGATGTGCAGCCAACAAATCTGCAGCAACTGCGTGATGCTATCATGTCAATATGGACCAAAATCTCAGAGGAATATTTCCAGTACCTTGTTGAATCTATGCCACGAAGGATTAAGGCAGTTCTGAAGGCAAAAAGGGGGTCCAACCCAGTACTAGTAAGGTGTACCTAATAAAGTGGCCGGTGAGTGTATATATTAGTGCTGGGCAAAAAATTTATCATAATTAATAACTTTTATCCAAAATAAAAGTTTGTTTTGCCATAATTTAAGTGTGTACTGTGTCTATTTATTATGAATATATAAATACACACACATGAATATATATAGATAGATAGATAGATAGATAGATAGATATATAGATATATAGATAGATAGATATATAGATAAAAATATATATGTTAAAACATATGTAGTAACACTTTACTTGAGGTGGTGTTCATAAAGCCTTTATAATCATAGGACGTCATGAATGTGAATGAGATTTTATTCATGCTTATAACAACTGCAAATTATATATATACACGTTTAAATATCTATGTAACAACATGTTTTGTTTCTATGTATGTGTGTGTATCAACAATTTGTGCGATTAACAAATCAGGGTTATTTAAAAAAAATAAAAAAACATTGCTATTGTGTTGTCTGAAAATGAATATAATCATACCTGATAATGTGCCATCTTTGTTGTTATTCTGTGCGAAAAATAAATAAATCAATATATAAAGTAATTACGTTGGGGAAAGATAATAATAAAAATGTGTTTCACTCAAACATACAATTATGAAAGATAAAACCTGTTCAAACTTTTCATTTTCATAGTTTATTATTTTCATGGATTGTTTTGTCAGCTAGAATAAAACGATCTTAAAACTCTCTGAGATCTCAGACTCTCTTCTTTTTCCTAAAATATGTCTGTAAGTGCTTAAGGGAAACTTAAAGGCAGATGAGCAGATCCATCGTCCTCGTGACAATCATTAGCAGACTGATTTGATTAACCAGAGCCATGAGTGCATAAGCTCACTCTATAGTTCAGACTGGGAAAAGTTGGCCAGGACATGTCCCGTAAAAAGGATTCCTCCATACACAAATCCATTTAACATCCTTATGAGTCAGGATTTTATAGAGCCAAGTCGGGTCAGAGATGCGCCTGGAATAGTTTCACCTATAGAAATGCATGACAATGATGTTTTGTGGAAATTCAAACAGGTGTAAAAGTACACGATTTTCATCAATACCATCTCCTTAATATCTACAAAAATGCAATTTTGAGAAAGTTAAATGACATAATTTGAATGGATATTATAAGATCAGCCATGAGGAAGACATTGACAACTAAAACAATAGTCTAACAACAACAAAATATGTCAGATTTGTGGTACTATATAAAGATCTTGACAATCTATCTTGACTATGATTAGGTTTATATAGCTGTCCTGTGCTCTAAATTGATATTTATTTTTATACATTTCTATATTTTTATAATACATAGTATAAGTATGCAGTTATTGTAACTTGTACACTATTTTCTTTCATAACATTCTCCTAAAAGTCTTTGTATAGTTTCATATCTTTCAGGAATAAATAAATAAATAATGAAATAATAATGGGTCAGTTGGCATTTCTGTGTGGAGTGTGCATGTTCTCCTTGTGTTCGCGTGGGTTTCCTCCGGGTGGTACAGGTGAATTGGGTAAGCTAAATTGTCCAAAGTCTATGTGTGTGAATGAGTGTGTATGGATGTTTCCCAGTGATGGGTTGCAGCCGGAAGGGCATCTGCAGCGTAAAACATATGCTGGATAAGTTGGCGGTTCATACCCCTGTGGCGACCCCAGATTAATAAAAGGACTAAGCCAAAAAGAAAATGAATGAATGAATGAATAAATAATAATAATAATAATAATAATAATAATAATAATAATAATAATAATAATAATAAAAAAAAAAATAATAATAATAATAATAATAAAAATAATAATAATAATAATAATAATAATAATAATAATAATAATAATAATAATAATAATAATAATAATAATAATAATAATAATAATAAATATACATATTACAAAAACACAGTTATATTGTCAAATACTGAACTGGCATGCATAATACAGCATTTATTTTATTATTATTATTATTATTTTGCTGATATGATTGAATGGGGAATGCTAAAGTTTAAGCCTGTACAGTATGTGAAACAATTTTTGATTTTGGTTCATTGTTGCCATGTTGCCATTGCATTTTTGCCTACTTAACTGCATGAGTTTTATTAACTGGAGGCGGTGTGAACGTGGACAGATGAGAGCTGCTGGATTTACAACATGTAAATTTAACAGCCTCTCCAGAAATACATGAAAGTAAGTGGCTGTTTAACTGGGAAAGAAGTAGAGTAAACATTCTAGTAGCCTGTGTGTATCTCCATAGACATCAAGGTGTATTTTACAAACCATAAATGTTATGGTTTGCTAGTAAATTTGGGTATTTCAGTGTCTGAAACCTAAAATAAAGATTTGTTAGAAAACACTGCATGCCAAATGCGCGCTAGGGCTGCATGATATTGGAAAAATCAAATATTGCAATATTTTGTTATTCTGCGTTATATATATATATACACACACATATGAATACAATTTCCCCAGATGACTTGAATATCTCAATTTTGAAAGAAAGAATAATTATAGACTGATTGGGATGATTCTGTTGACAAGTGCGTCTGCATAAAATATAATAATACATTTAGAGGTATAAATCGTTACAATAAAAAAAAGATACAATTGAAATAAACAGTGTTTTATTGTTTGCTGAGTCTAAGAGCATTGATGTATACAACAAATAATAATAAATAATAAAAAAATACAAATAAAAAAAATACAAATATTTCAATAAAAGGTTTTTACAGTCACGGGCATCAAAAGCACAATCCAGGCTCAACACTGCATATCCTGCGATGTGATTATTGCAAATGATCACACTGCAATATCGATACTGACACGATATATTGTGCAGCCCAAATGCGCATCGTCTCTGGTTCAGTGCCAGATGTTGCGAAAAAGCAGATTTGAATTTAGCGACTGATCATGTGATGCACTGAACATTCAAATCACACATTTCTGATCATGCAAGTCAAAGGGTTATTGGTGCAGTAACATCACCTACCAGCAGGAGGAAAAAAATACCGAAGCTGACCACCAAACACAGAGCTCTTGGAAGGTCAATAAAGGGGTTAATGAGTCAGTAATTGGCCAGGACACGCCCAGCCACATGCACTAATGACCTTGCCTTTGTAATTAGTGCTTCTAATTACTGGCGCCTGCATCGGCATGTGAAGGTTTTTAAAGCCCCATTTTGGGAACTAGAGAAAAGAGCATAAAGGCTGCACATGAATCAAGCAAATGCACACAAGCGCTTTATTGTGGGAAACTGAAATGTTGTGATTTTTTACATCCTCGTCATTTGTGGACCCCACAGACTGAAATCAAACTTGAAGGACTATATTTGAGAAGTTTTCTGTCGTCCTTCACAGAAGAAAGGAAGTTCTTGAACATGTTTTGACTGATGAAGAGACGGGTCATGACGCCCTAGATTTCCTTCTCTAGCATGACTAATCTAAAGCAGGAGCACCTACTGTATGCCACATAAGTGCTCTTTTTTTCTCCCCTCATTTTGTAACTTCATGTTCTTGGCATATAACTTCAAAACAGAACATTTTGTCTTCCAAAAGTTGATTTTAAGCAGTAAATGTCAAACATCTCCCCAGGTGATGGCAGTTTGTACTTCATCGTGGAATCTCTTGAATGAAAAGCTCTTGTATTGTGCGAGTGGAGCAGAAATCAAACAGAAGGCATTGTTTGCCATGGCTCTTTAATCTGCTAATTAACATTGTTTGGTTGATTTCTGGGAGGGTTTGATGTGGTGCTGCCAAGGAGGAAAAACAATGCCAACATTATGAATCATAATTGTCACAATGCCCTCTCTGTTGCTATGCAACATGTGAATTCAGGCAGGCCCACCCCCAGCCTGCCTACATACATAACCATTCACTCTGGCATCGACGGGGTATAAAAATACCTCCGCATCTGGCTCTCGGGTGGGAGGTTGTGTCTCTGTGACACACTAATAGCTATAATATTAAATGTCAAAAGTTTGTTTAAATGTTAGGTATCATGTGGATTTTTCCTTATGGCTTGTGTGTGTGCTTAGATATTACAGCGGATCATTTTATGAGGAAATAACTTGTAACTTGAAAACAGCAATATAAAAAAAATAATAATATTTCAATTTAAAATGTTCATAGGTCATGTTTATATATACGTTTATATATGTATAAAACATTTATATGTGTATGGGGGCAGCACGGTGGTGCAGTGGGTAACACAATCGCCTCACAGCAAGAAGGTCTCTGGTTCAAGCCCTGGCTGGGTCAGTTGGCATTTTTGTGTGGAGTTTGCATGTTCTCCCCGTGTTTGGGTTTCTTCCGGGTGCTCTGGTTTCCCCCAGAGGTCCAACGACATGTGCTATAGGTGAATT
This sequence comes from Danio choprae, assembly GCA_903798125.1. NCBI lineage: Eukaryota > Metazoa > Chordata > Actinopteri > Cypriniformes > Danionidae > Danio > Danio choprae. The sequence continues at coordinate 797,458 of CAIGQW010053667.1, read as the reverse complement.
GGGTAAGCTAAATTGTCCGTAGTGTATGTGTGTGAATGGGTGTGTATGGATGTTTCCCAGTGATAGGTTGCAGCTGGAAGGGCATCCGCTGCGTAAAACATATGCTGGATAAGTTGGCGGTTCATTCCGCTGTGGCGACCCCAGATTAATAAAGGGACTAAGCCGAAAAGAAAATGAATGAATAAATATATATGGGCCATTGGGGACTATTTTACGTGATTTATATAATTCAACTACTGTATATTGTGATATTCAATAATACAATATAATGTGCTAATGAATATGCATGACATTATTGCAGGCATTTAAAATATAATGAATGTGTTTTTTGAGAATGTTTTTTGAGAATAGTGTTTTTTGAGAATGTTCTGAATGTTAGATTTGCAAATGCTACACTTGAACGTTACAACTACTTCAGAGTGTTGGGGTATGTAAGTTTTTGACTCTTCTAAAGTATAAAAATAAAACAACATTTTTAAAGTTGTTTAAGAAACATGCTAAGTTAACATACTTGTTTATCTCAAAAGCAATGCCAACGCCAGTTTAATATGTGCGTTCTGTGTCGGAACATCTATCTTTCTTTTGGTCTGTGTAACTCTGCCCACTGCCAGCTTACCCAATTATTGTGTTAAACAGTGTATTTAATTTTAGTCTTGAAAGCTTAATCAGTATATGTGGGTGCAGCCTCTGAAATGAGACCCGGGTTTTTTTTTTTTTTTTTTTAATAGCAAACAATACAAATATTACAAGCATAAATATTAGTTGATCAGCTTAGATTGTCAGGGACGCTCATTCATGTTGGTGTCATCAGTCTGGCAACCCGTCTGTGGATCAAGTAGGGGCCAGGTGAAAAACATATCCAATATTTTACAGTACCTAGTAGGTGTCAATCCCACATACATGTAAATTCTAAATTAATAATGCTTATGTTGCTAGCAGCCATTGTTATTCTTTAGACGAACAATGAATCGGTGCAAGTTAATGTACTGAAAAGTCAGATTATTTGCTTTTGCATTTGGAGTGGCGGTCCTTCTCTGTTGATGTCAGTTTGACAGCTTCAGCCACAATATTCTAAACCATAACCCTCTTACTGTTACTTTGTTACAAGGGAATGATGTGTAAAAAGAAAGCCCCGCCACCCCCTACTCAATATTCTGTTTCAGTTGGAATCAACATTCTGAAATAAAGGTCTCAGTAACATCCAGTTCACACTGACTTAAAAGCAACATAGGCTCATTCTGAAAACGTAGCCCTATAAACATTTATGGAGATCATGAATTATGTAGCCAGAAGTACGTATGGCTGCATTTCATTTTTTAAATGAACGATACAGGGCAGTATGATGCCGTTCCTTTTCTCGTTTATGTCGTTTATGAGAGAACTGCAGGCGTAAATGGCACTCGCAAGAATTTGAAGATCTGAAAAAGCGTACACAGCGGCCTCTGGTTGATTCGCAAAAACAAAAACTGCAAAAAAAGACCGTATTTGGCGGTCTCCTGAAATGTATATAGAGGGACGTTTTCAGAATGAGCCTGGGTTGCTTAAAAGACTTACTAGACTGTTTCTTTTTTTTTTAAATAAACATTTTACAATATACAGTATTTATCTGGCCTGCGGTATGCATGAGATATTGACTGAAAATGTTCTGTTTCTTTGTAGGGCTATTGTTTCTTAACACTTTACAACAAGACTGCATTAGTAAACATCAGTTAATCAGTTTCTTAAAGATACAGCTATGGATTTATTTATAGAAACTGGCTCAGCAGGGCACGATGCAGCAGCTGCTACACGAGACCCTACTGCATTTCACAGTTTAAAAAAAAGATTGATCCACAGATCCTCTGTGAAATCGCAGACCATAACTTTCCAGAAACACCTCATGCATGACTGCTCCCAAGTATAATGGCTTTCCATACCATTAAAGCTTGGATGAGATGCCTTCATCTCCTTTGATTAAATCTGTGGCTGCGATATATATACCAACATCTGTAATCATGATGTTTTTTTGGAATGACTTATGACTTATCTCTTCTGCGATAACCTGAACCCCTGTGAAGAACCCCCCCCCCCCCCTACCCAACCCACACAACAACCCCGAACATTATCAGTTCTGATTGTGCCTCACATAGGCGAGTGGGATTTACAAACCACCTTTAGAAAACACACTCTTTCATTCCTCTGACACTTTAACCTACACTTGCACCAGTTTTGCACATTTGCACCAGACACATTCTTACAATCACTCCATATCTTAATAAAAAAAAGCTGTGCATTTATGAAGTCACACAGGTAAGTGGGCTTGACAAACCACATGTAGAAACACTCTGGAATTTTTTAAATATATTTTTTTATTTATTTAGTTAGTTAGTTAGTGATTAGTGACTCTCAAAGTGCTTATTATGAATCGCCAATGACCAAAGCTTAAGCAAAAAAAATCCTCTTCTATGGAAAAAAATACTACAAGACACAAAAAGACTTCTGGCGACCGGATATGGGCGTTTTGAGCAACGCGACAAAGTTAAAAATCATTACACATTATGCAAATAAAGAAAGACTTCAGTGAGCGACAGCCAATATGAGCATCAAAAGATCTCACATGATCCTCTCTCAGCTCCTTTATCAGCTGGTTGTATGCCATGTGCTGTAGATCTAGACAGACCCGCTTTTATAGCAGATGAAATAGATACAAAGCAGATACAATCGCCGCAATGATGGAGAACACACTTGCTTCATCTTTGTAATTAAGCATTTTATGTACTGATTCCATTCATATATAGTGTTTCCCCTGAACAATGTTCATTCATTAATTTTCCTTCTGCTTAGTCCCTTTATTCATCAGCGGTTGCCACAGAGGAATGAACAACCAACTTGTCCAGCATAGATTTTACGCAGCGGATGCCCTTTCAGCTGCAACCCAGTACAGGGAAACATCCATACACTCTCAATCAAACTCATATACTATGGCCAATTTAGTTTATTCAATTCACCTATAGCGCATGTCTTTGGACTGTGGGGGAAACCCACAGTTTCTGAACAAATAAATCTATTCAGTTAGCTTAATCATTTTTACAAATTTAGGTGGATTGAACATACAATAATTACGTTGAATTGTGTTGTTTCAGCTCATTTGAAATAAGTAGTTTAAACAAGCAGCTAAAGTAATTTTTTGATTGTTCCTGCTTCAACAAGAAAGAAAACTGCATTTGTCAAGCCAAATGAATGGGGCTTTCAGCATATTTTACTGTCTAGAACACTACACAGTACTAAAAAAGTGCAAGACCTGCTCTCCTACAGCTGAAAATGTTCATTTTAGCCCGACACATCACACATCAAGGGTAGGCTTGGGTCACCCTTTTATTTCTTTGTCCACACAAAAACCCGAAGCTGTTTTCATCGACATCATCTTCTCTGTCTTCTCCGCAACCTTTCTGTCATCTTGAAGCATCTGCTCTTTTCTTTTGCCCACTCAGGTGGAAAAGCATTTCATTTGTTAAACAAAGAGGAGGGCCACCATAACATCCTGACCATAATGGAGACAGATGACAGCAACAATCTTGGACAAAGGAAGACAAAGGTAATTACCCAGCCTGTCAGGGCACTAGCATAGATCACTGCTCCTGCAGGAGAAAAAGAAGAAAAAAAAACAGCCTCCACTTCCTTCCATGTAGGAGGATCATCTGGTGTCCAGAATGATTCATAAAAGAAGGATGCGCAGTCAAAGGTCCTCGAAGTTATTAGAGAGATGTTGAAAGAGGATACATCAAACCAGACTAATTGATTGTTCTGGCGCTTTTGTGTGGATCCGTGGGATTCATTTGGAAGAGGATATTAGGACATTAGTCAGATTTAAATCCTAACATAAAGCAAATTCATTCAAAGTTATAAAATATATAATATATAATTAGATGTATTTCCAACATGCTGTTAGTGTAGTATTGGTAACCTAGTAACCAAAAGTAAACAAGGCAAGCATAATAGAGACAGTTGATTGGTTTGTTGCTAGATCAGATACGGCTGCGGCCGGAAGTTAACGAGAATTATTTATGTTATTTATTAAATTTTCCATTAATTGTATTTTATTAACGTCTACCCCTACCCCAACCCTATACCCTACTGTCACAGTTTGGTAAAAATAATAGTTGTACCAAATATTATTTATGTTATTTATTAAATTTCCCATTAATTGTATTTCATTAACGTCTACCCTTACCCTAACCCTAAACCCAACCATCACAGTACTGTACAAATATTAATTATTGTTATACAGTGTCATAAAAGAATTATGCAATTTTGATGTGCATATCCGCAGCTGTATCCTATCTAGACTTTACCAGTTGATTGGCCATGTGGGTGTAATGTTCACTATGTCACATGTTTATTCTGCAAATGTTTTTCAATCTTTCATTATTCACAATAACCCTTTTTCTAATTAACCACCTCGAGCGAGTATAAAAATGGGATTTTTGTTCAAAATTTGAACCGAACATTTACACCAAGATGCTCTCGAAATAAACTGACCAAAATATGGGCAAAGTGTTATTTGTTTGTTTAGCTATATGTAGTTATTTTATTTATACATTGCTTAACTATTGTGCTTTTTTTCTTTATTTTTGACTATTTGTTCATTTTAAAGATCCATTTAATTTAGTTATTTTGCTTTATTAATTTAATCCACTCTATATTAATTAAGTCACACACTCAATCAATCAATCAATCAATCAATCAATCAATCAATCAAAAAACTAAAAAACTAAAATTAAAATATAATAAATGAATAAACAAATTAATTAATTAATTAATTAATTAACAAATTAAATAAATAAATAAATAAATAAATAAATAAATAAATAAATAAATAAGACATTTCTTATTATTTCAGTGCTGTGCAGTGTGACTGGGTTGGAAATAATTTCCCTGCTGAAAAAAATAAATATATGAAAGCTTCTTGCTGGTCCTTTGCTTATCATGTGGTGGTTCTTGCTGGTAAAGTCAGTCCAACATATGAGCAGCAAATAACCAGCAAAGAACCAGCAAGAACCATCTTATACCAGCAAACCAGCATCAAAACCTATGTTGTTTTTTTGTCTCAGGGTTGGAAAAGGCATATAATATTGTTCACTTTGATGCATTTAATAGCCATAAACAGAGACATCAACATCAGTGTTCCAGGTCATCATTTGTTTCTTTAATTAGAGCTGGCGTCATTCATCCATCTTCTGAAGTGTCTTCCTGGACATCAATGCGTATGCAGGATTTAAGACAGATTTATTTTTACCCTGCTGTAAATGTTCACAAGCTTCTAAAAGTAATACAGTCGAGTTTTAAAATGTTGGCAGGCCGATTTTTACGTTGACGGGCAGAAAACAAGAGCCCGATGGGATCCATTTCAGGTTTTGACTGTACATAAATACAAAGAGCACGAAGTCTTGATTAAAGGTTCAGTGTTTTGAAAGTCTTGAGCGCAAGAGAAGCACATCACTGTCGGGTAAAACAGAGTTCAGCCTCGCTTTCAGATTCTCTGCATGCTAAGATTCAATAAGTAAACATTTCACTCTAATGCAACTTCAGTAGAAATTCTTTCATCCCATGGGATTTCAGCCTCTTTTCCACAGAGATGATAACTAAATTAGTGGAATAGCTCATTGAGTAGTGTTTAAGGTTTGTGCCTTTGTGAAATAAATACAATTTTAAATTGAACTAAAATGAAATAGATGATAAGTCTGCATTACTGGATTAATTAACTGGTTTGTTGGGTGCTTTGTTGGTGGTTTGATTGGTTGGTTGGGTACTTTGTGGGTTGTTTGGCTGGGTGCTTGGTTGGTTAATTGGTTGTTTGTTTGTTTTTTGGTTGGGTGCTTTGTTGGTTGTTTGATTGGATAGTTGGGTGCTTTTTTGGCTGGTTGGTTGGATGGTTTGGTGCTTTGTTGGCTGGTTGGTTGGTTGGATGGTTGGGTGCTTTGTTGATTGGCTGGGTGCTTTGTTGGTTGTTTGGTTGGTTGGGTGTTGGGGTGGTTGGTTGATTGGGTGCTTTGTTGGTTGGCTGATTGGTTGGATGGTTGGGTGCTTGGTTGGTTGTTTCGTTGGTTAGGTGTTTTGTTGATTGGGTGCTTTGTAGGTTGGTTAGTTGGGTGCTTTGTTCGTTGGTTGAGTGCTTTGTTGGTTGGTTGAGTGCTTTGTTGGTTGGTTGATTGTTTGGATGCTTTGTTGGTTGGTTGGGTGCTTTGTTGGTTGGTTGGTTGGTTGGTTGGGTGCTTTGTTGGTTGAGTGCTTTCTTGTTTGATTGGTTGGGTGCTTTGTTGGCTAGTTGATTGAGTGCTTTGTTGGTTGGTTGGGTGCTTTGTTGGTTGGTTGGGTGCTTTGTTGGTTGGTTGGTTGGTTGGTTGGGTGCTTTGTTGGTTGAGTGCTTTGTTGTTTGATTGGTTGGGTGCTTTGTTGGCTAGTTGATTGAGTGCTTTGTTGGTTGGTTGGGTGCTTTGTTGATTGGTTGGTTGGTTGAGTGCTTTGTTGGTTAATTGGTTGAGTGCTTTGTTGGTCGGTTGGACGGGTGGGTGGTTGGGTGCTTTGTTTGTTTTTTGGGTGCTTTGTTGGTTGGTTGGTTGATTGAGTGCTTTGTTGATTAGTTGGTTGAGTGCTTTGTTAGTTGGTTGATTGGGTGCTTTGTTGGTTGGTTGGTTGGTTGGTTGGTTGGTTGGATGGGTGGGTGCTTTGTTGGTTGGTTGATTGGGTGCTTTGTTGGTTGGTTGGTTGGTTGGATGGATGGGTGGGTGCTTTGTTGGTTGGTTGATTGGGTGCTTTGTTGGTTGGTTGGTTGGTTGGGTGGGTGGGTGCTTTGTTGGTTGATAGGTTTGCTGGGTGCTTTATTGGTTGATTGGTTGAGTAATTTGTTGGTTGGTCAGGTGCTTTGTTGCTTGGATGGGTGCTTTGTTGGTTGGTTGGTTGGTTGGTTTGTTGGTTGATCAAGTGATTGACTGGTTGTTTGTTTAATTGATTGACTGATTGGTTGGTTGGTTGGTTGATTGATTGATTGATTGATTGATTGATTGATTGATTGATTGATTG
>CAIGQW010053667.1:699559-712312 GCA_903798125.1 Danio choprae | reverse complement strand
ATATATATATATATATATATATATATATATATATATAAAACTTGCTATTGTATATTATATGTATTTATTTCAAGTAAAAATGTGTCAAATTCATCTTGATTTTGGCCTTTAAGTGCCAGTAATGTTCTTGTGTTTTCATTGTATTGTTTTGAAATACAAATGTCTGTGAATCTCTGTCTGCTCTGTGACTGTGCCGCCGTCAGCTTTGGTTGGCATCTGTATGGGCACAGTTTTGGGCACATTTTGTACCATGGGCAGGTGTGAAACATGTTTTCTGTGGGCTGCAGCATGTCATGGAGGTGTTGCTGTATTCATTCTGACTGACAGAGCCGAGATTGACTAATAACAACATCTCCCTTCAAAATGACAAAATATATCAGCTGTTGCTAAATCATCAACCTAATTCTATATTTTCAGTAAAACATATTAAAATCCTTTTAATAAAAAAAAAATTATATTTATATAATTTATATAAGTTAATAATGTTAAGCAGAACAACGACTACTACTACTACTACTACTAATAATAATAATAATAATAATAATAATAATAATAATAATAATAATAATAATAATAATAATGTGAGTGTTTTGATATATTGGCTTATTTAGTATGTAATTGATGAAAATATTTGACACTAAAACAGCTTAATTAAGTCTGTCAGACCTAGTGAATCATTGAATTATTCACTTAGTCATTTATTCAAATTATGCATTCAAAATGTGTATATATACACTATGAAAATCATTTAGTTGACTTATAAAAGTGAGTAAATTCATTGTTTTTAAAGCAATTTGTTGATTGTACTTAAAACAATGAGTAATCCCGTTGCCTTAAATTAAGTAAATAAACTGTGCATAATCATAATAAAGCAAGTTAAGTGAACTTAATTGCAACTTACAATAACTTTTACAAATTGAGTAAAACCAATCAACTAATACATAAAAGTGTGTGTGTGTGTGTGTGTGTGTGTGTGTGTGTGTGTGGGGGGTTACACCCGATTCACACGGGGCTTCAGCATCAACGACTGACGGAGGGCATGTCTGAAGTTGGGGCTGACCCGATCATCATAGCAGCAACAGCCAATGGAATTAGTGCGCAATTTTATTTGTATAAAGCGATCTGATTGGCTGAAACTTCTGTTGGCGCTTGAAAAGTTAAGAAATTTACAACTTCTGCAGTGAGCAACACTGCTGAAGCGGCGCCGACGGATCCACATTTCAGTTGGGCAACACTTGACGTCACCCATTCAAAGTGAATGGGAAGCACTGACACTGACGCCCCGTGTGAATCATGCCTTAGGGTGTGCATTGTGAAAAAAGGCTGGGTTCCACACAAATCCTTCATGCATGTTGTCCAAACACAAATCGATTAAGTGAACTTAATAGTTTTTACAAAGTGGATTGAACATAAAAAAAAATAAGTTGTCCCCACAAAAAATAAGAATTGTGTTGTTTTAAGTTTAATAAATTTTAAATAAGTAGTTTGAGAGCGTGCGTGCATGTGTGTGTTTATTTTTGCTTTCAGAACTTGTAAGGTCATTTGAATTGCATCTCAGTTGGCTTTTTTTTTTTTTTACAAAGTGACACTTGATATCGGCTACTTTGTTAAACAAACAATTCCACTAGAAAACAGACGTCAGATAACCTTAACATGAGGATGAATAATTAATGACTATGTTTTTATTCTTGTGCACACTAAATCCTGAGCTGTTTATATCAGCTAGCTACTCAAGTGGGATTAATATTTAACAATGGCATTAACTACGCACTGCTATTAATAGTGCATTCAGACAACATGCATTAAAACGGCTTTGATTCAAGAGATCAGCGAAACCTTCTGCTGACAAAAGCAAATACGACATGCTAAGCTAAAGTCGCGATGAAGAATGCACACCAACATCAACAGATGAAGATCAGCATCCGAATATCGTGCCAAAAATATGACTTGCATTGCAAACAATTGAAGAATATTTCCATTATCTTCAACAAAGTCTGCAGTTCATTGTGCGTTCGGCGAGTCTCTCTGAAATCTCCAAATTGTGGGAATGAAGGGTCGCCGTGTCAGCGTTTCTCATAAAGAGATAAGTAGCCTAAGGAGACGTGGCAATGGGCTTGGACTATCTGCTGTCCTTTGGAGACACAGGGCAAACAGAGGGCAGAAGCACTGAATCATACGAAACACTCTGTCTGAGAAACAACTCAATTCATTATAGAGCGCTAGCTGACTGGATGGAGAGCTGTCTGGGTCATGGAGAAGGTGTGGGTCTGGTCTACGCAGCACAGCCATTTAAAGTGCTGATAACAAGCAGACCAGACACTTTAGATGTGCTGGGGGAAAAAAAGATCAACCTGGATTGAGCTGTATTAACTTATAATGACACTATTTAGAAGGGATTGTGTGTTTGTGTTTTTTTTAAGTGATTTTATAGGGGTTTGGGGCATTAAATAACATGTATTGTGTAATGTAGGTACAGTGCTGTAAGAATAAATGAGTACAACCACTTTTGGAAATGATTTTTAAAATATTTTTATCAGTGAATATTGTAAATAATCGTTGGTAAATAAAAAAAAGGGTGTATATAATGTACATTAAGATTAAAATGTGGTCACCTAACATCTTTAGGAAAAGAAAGATGATACATTAAAATGTAAACAAGTTATTGCAAAAAATAAATTGTTATATATGTTTAATTGAAATTTGATTGAATATTTTCCCCAACATATTCATTTGGGTGTTTATATTTGGACTGTGATTTTTTGTTTGTTTGTTTTTGTTGAGGTAGTTTTAGTTTTTTATTTGGTACTGACCAAATTCTTAAACTATTGTTGAAAAAAAAAAAAGAGCTTAAATGTGCAGTATGTAAGTTTGACAACCAGTGGTTGAACTAGGTATTGCACTCCTGGATCAAAACACACCAAGAAATCAACAGGAGTGTGGCTGACTATCGAGCCTGAAGGCTGATTTAAGGCTGATTTAATTGTGTTCTAACTAAAAGCAACGGCACGTGATAGAAGGAATATTTTCCATATTAAAAGAAGTTTTTGTTCTAACCAACACCTCAAATTGATATATTAGAAACAGCTTATTTCTTGCAGCTTAACAACAGAAAAATGACAATGATCACCTCAGTTACACCTCATGACGTGTACTTTGATAGCCTTCCAGAATGAATGAATGAAATACGCAGTTTTCCATCAAGGCAACCCAGGGTGCTGAAATGTAATTGGCTAAACCGGCAGTGGGCGGGTTAAAAGAACCAAAACAAAGACAGCCGTTCTGGCATGTAACTCACATTCCCAAAGCAGAATAACTGACTTCAGCATTGTTTTTCAGATAAACAAGAACGTTCACTTAGCATGTCTCTTAAATATCTGAAAACATATTATGGTATTTTTATACTTTAGAGGAGTCAAAAACGTACAAACAGCACCTTTAAAGTTTCCGAATTCTGTTTTGTAGGTGTCCTACAATAAGCGTATATGCTTAGGTAAAAAATAAAAATAAAAAACACTTGATAGTTTTTCTAATAATAGAATTTAGAGCATCAGCTAATACATCTAATAATTTTTTTTATAAAATTACACAAAAAAATATACAAATTATTTTCTAAATATGGGAACATTTCACACTACTATTGTTTTATTCAGATGCAGAACTTTAGTGAGCATAAGAAAACAAAAAATAAATCTTACTTTTAAATAGTGTATACTATGTCGTGTATTAAATGAATTAAAGTTCCAAGTTTGCAAAACTAAATGTGCATTGTCATCATGTTGAAACATATTATTGCTGCTTAATAGGTTTCTGAAAACCATGAGGCATGTTTTATTTTTTAATTATTATTTTATCATTTTATTGTATTTACTTTTTTCCTATTTCCTAAAAATATAGATGTATTCTATTTTAATTGTTAGTATTTTACAACATCAAATAAGTAATTTTCCCTTGCAACTAGTCAAGCTTTCATTTTAGTTCTTCCATGTTCTTTTTTATATATTTAATTTTTTTTACTCTGTTTGAAGAAAACAAATTTATATATACTTTTTATACTTTTATTATATTGACACTTCTAGTAAAAGGTGTGTGTTTGTGTGTGTGTTTGTGTGTGTGTGTGTGTGTGTGTGTGTGTGTGTGTGTGTGTGTGTGTGTGTGTGTGTGTGTGTGTGTGTGTGTATCAAGTATAAATTTCATTTTAAATGTTGGTATTTTACAACATCAAATTCAACTAAAATGCGTAATTGTCCTTGGCAACTAAAGTCAACCTTTCATTTTAGTTCCTCTTCCTACTTACAAATAATACAAAATTGGTTGTAGGCGTGTATGATTATAGTTTCACTGTGTTTGTTTGAATTAAAAAAATATATATTTATTTACTTACTCATTTACTTATTTACTTACATAGTTACTTTTTTACTTATTTACTGACTCATTTACTTATTTATTTACTCATTTGCTTTCATAGTCACGCATTTACTTTTTTACTCATTTACTTTCATATTTACGTATTTACTCATTTACTTACTCATTTACTTATTTAGTTGTTTACTTATTTACTTAGTATATATTTAGTATTTTATTTACTTACATAGTTACTTATTTTCTTTTTTACTTGCGTATTTACTTGTTTACTTATTTATTTACTTGTTTACTTAGTATTTATTTAGTGTTTTATTTACTTACAGTTACTTATTTACTGTTTTACTCGTTTACTTACTCATTTACTTATTTAGTTGTTTAGTTATTTACTTAGTATATATTTAGTATTTTATTTACTTACATAGTTACTTATTTTCTTTTTACTTGCGTATTTACTTATTTACTCATTTACTTATTTATTTAGTTGTTTACTTAGTATTTATTTAGTGTTTTATTTACTTACAGTTCCTTTTTTACTGTTTTACTTACTCGTTTACTTACTCATTTACTTATTTAGTTGTTTACTTATTTACTTAGTATATATTTAGTATTTTATTTACTTACATAGTTACTTATTTACTTGCATATTTACTTATTTACCAGTTTACTTACTCATTTACTTATTTAGTTGTTTACTTATTTACTTAGTATTTATTTAGTATTTTATTTACTTACATAGTTACTTATTTACTTATTTTACTTATTTACTTACTCGTTTACTCACTCATTTACTTACTTGCTTACTGATGAATGTAACAATTTGAAAACAATCTCTTTAAATTCTCAAATTTCCCCTCAACTCTGTTAAGGGTGTCACTTTACTCTTATGCATAGATCTACTCTTGATCAGTCTACTCTTGATCTCTTTTAGAAAGCTTGAAGACTGAGATCCTGCATCATCTGTGCAGTCCAGGCTTTATCATCTGCAGGCCTTTTTTTCCTTATAGCACCCATGCATGTATCTATCAGCACGCATCATCTTAACTATTGTCTTTTATCAGCTCCTCATCATCATCTCCACTGAGCAATTAAGTCCCATCATCAGAGGTGAGAGCAAGTTATGAAGTAATAGGCAGATGAAAATGACATCTCGTTCATCTTGTTCTGCTCAAACGTGCTAATATGAATCCGTGCAGACTTTAAGAGGGCGAGATTGTCTGACGATGAGCTTTTATTACCATTTTATTGAATCAATTTGGCGAATCATCCTACTTAAACTCTACATGCTGTCATCAACAATCAGCTGTCGTGCACAAACATGCTTTGTCTATGCAACGTGAGTCTTTCAAATGAAGTCTTAATGGATTTTATTTGCTGTTGTTGTATTTTGTTGTTGTTGTTGTTGTGGATTTTCAATCACTGTAGACGACAGATGGTCAGTTTACTGCAAGAACTTATACTTTTCTTTTGTAATTTTAATGACTTAGTCTAATGAGAGAGTACAGATGTTATTTTTAATATTTAGTCTTTTTTTTGCCGTTAGTCATATTTGTATATAAATCTCAAGCATAGGATTTTACAAATACATTTGCATAATAATAAAGACATAATAAAGACGTAATAATAATAATAATAATAATAATAATAATAATAAAATGATTATTTATTATTATAATTATTTGTCTATAAAAAACTAAATAAATATGCTGGTAATAATAATAATAATAATAATAATAATAATAATAATAATAAATACAATTATTAATTATTTTTAGAATACTTTCTATAAAACTAATAAGTATTTAAAAATTATTAATATTATTATTATTATTATTATTATTATTTGATTAATAAGTATGTTGTTAATACTATTAGTACTACTACAGTTAATAATAATAATAATAATAATAATAATAATAATAATAATAATAATAATAATGCAATACAATTTTTAATAGTTTAAAGTGATATATTATCCGGGTTGGTGTTGTATATTATGCTGTAATAAACTGCCAGTACATTTTCTGTTATTTTACAGATTCATTTCTATATTATTTCCTATACATTATATTATTTCAAACTATGAAAAATGTCAATAAAATCACTTTGTTAAACTGTAGAGTTGAATTTTCAACAACGAAAGTCGACAGAGCAGAGATCAACATCCCATAATGCAATTCACAACCATAAATAAACAGAAAACACTTGTTAATCCCAAAATACGGAAACTATTAATAAGCAGATATTTTTACAGTGCACCTTAAATTTATCTTTTAAATAGGGGGGATAAAGCAAAATTGTAGCGTCCATGTAATGCTGACCAGTGTTGGGGAAAGTTACTTTTGAAAGTAATGTATTACAATCATGAGTTACTCCCAAAAAAACTAACTAGTTGCGTTACTTTTTATGGAAAGTAATGTTACATTACTTTTGAGTTACTTTTTCATATCTGCCTGTGGCTTGATCTCTTTCAGAACTTGCAGGGGTTTTTTTTGTTTTTTTTAAGTAGAGGAGCTTTGCATTTAAGTGACACTGTGGCTCAGTGGTTAGCACTGTCGTCTCACAGCAAAAAGCAAGAAGAATGTGTCGTCTCACATGCTGGTTCGAGTCCAGGCTGGGTCAGATGGCATTTCTGTGTAGAGTTTGCATGTTCTCACTGTGTTCATGTGGGTTTCTTCCGGGTGCTCCGGTTTCCCCCACAGTCCAAACACATGCACTACAGGTAAATTGAATTGAACTAAATTGGCCGTAGTGTATGTTTGTGAATGAGTGTGTATGGATGTTTCCCAGTGATGGGTTGCAGCTGGAAGGGCATCCACTGTGTACAACATATGCTGGATAAGTTGGCGGTTCATTGAGCTGTGGCGACCCCTGATAAATAAAGGGACTAAGCCGAAGGAAAATGAATGGTCACGTGTGTGTATGGTCACGTGATGTGTGTTTTCAGCAATATAGTGTGGACGGAGATCTTTTCAGAAACACTGGGTGAAACGCCAGTGTGGACGTGGATCATTTTCATTCTAAAACGTATTAGTGTAAATGGGGCCTTAGCTTCTGTCCGGTCCCCCTGGGAGCTCACTCTCTAATTGAGTGCGATCAACGTGATTACACTAATTTTAATTCAGCATTTTTTTTTAAGCGAATTAACTCAAGTATTATTAAGTAATGTTACTTTACTTGTTACTGAGAAAAGTAATATAGTTACGTAACTCGCGTTACTTGTAATGCGTTACCCCCAACACTGATGCTGACTTTAATCATGCAAAACATTTTCAAGCAGTTTCCAATTTAGCAAACATTATGCATTCTTAATAATATACCATTACGTGGATGATGTGTTGAGTAAATGGAATACAGAGAGGTCTTTCTAAAAGAGCTCCACATTTTCCTTCCCTTTAGAGAGAATCAGGGCCAAACATCAAATGAAGGAAGTTAAGGTGAAGGCCTCCTAAAAACAGCCGTGTGTGTTATGTGCTGGAATGTACTGTGCAAGTCTATTCAAATAGCACTAAAAGAGGCCTCGGCGCTCTTTCAGACAAGCAGCGAAATATATTCATCATTTCCCAATAGGAAAGAAACAAGAAAGCAATGAATAATTTTTCTGGGCGACCTTGACACATGCAGGAGCGTATGTCGACAGAAGCGGCCATGCTGAGGGACTCCACCAGATACATGCAGAAGAGTGCGGGTTGTTCACCCTTGTGGAGCCCTCGACTCCTTCTTTGCCCTCTTCCTTTTCTGTTATTTCTTCATTTTTTTATTTTTTTTTTTCTTTGCCTGGAGCCAGTATCCACTTGAGACCCGAGTCTGGCCAGTGCACTTGAATTCATTAGTTGTACACCACATGTTGTGTGGCGCTTGTCAGGATTTATCCTTAGCCATGTCAGTCAAGTATTGACCTTCTGCGTCCTGCTCCACCTCTGGGATGGACTGTGATACAGATGTTAGGATGGATGGTATACAGGAGAGAGTCCATTGCTCTATGTTGGACTCATAAATAATACAAAAATACACCACGAGGTCAGCGTGTGTGTAACTAGCTAGGCTGATCGTCACTTTAGAACGGCTCACCATATACTGTATACACCCATTTTGAATGAAGTGAAAGCAAGTAAAAACTAGGATGCCAGTTTATAAGGGTTTACCCAGATTAACACCAATAACTGGGAGGCTGGTAGCCACATAGCCTTGTTAATGCAACATACACATTCACAGTATGTTATGGTAAAGTCAGTACCTGAATAGGAGACCACATGGGAAAGCTAGGTTGCTGCCGGAAATGGTGTTAGTGAGGCCAGCAGGGGGGCACTCAATCTGCGTGGGTCCTAACACCCCAGTATATTGATGGTTCAGTATATCCATACTGTTCAGTGTTGTGGCTATTTTCTTTAAGGAGGCTCTCTCCATGGTAAAGAAGACAAAGTCTTACCCAAGATGTCTTTTAAAGTTTTATTCTTTGCAAAGAAGGTCAGACAGTCATACAGTAACACAGGTTCCTGCAGAGTGCGACACTCAAAGAAGAGTGTGTTCCCTTTTTATCTAGTGTCTTCCCTCTAAAGCCCACAAGGCCATAGGTGACATTGCTAATGAATCACGTCACAGTTATCTTAACACTCATGATTCTCTTTTAGTTGTCTATATTTCTATCCCATATCCCACACGGCTGTACAGGTCATAGGTCACCATACATGGAATACAATCTTGTCTTATGATAAAAAGGTGCCAAAGTGATCACGCATAGCTTAACTGTGTAATGTAGACATAGAAAAAGGAAAGAAGAACAGATTAGAAAATGCATATAAAGGTATAAAAATTAATTTCCATAACATCAGTTAGCGCCGTCTTTCGGATGAGATGTTAAACAGAGGTCCGAAAAAGGCATCCTGGACAAATTTGCCCACTGGCCTCTGTCTATCATGGCCTTCCCCATATGACAATTGGTTTCATCACTCTGCCTCCTCTCCTGATCAGCTGGTGTGTGTTGTGTGGTCTGGCGTAATATGGCTGCCATCGCGTCACCCAGGTGGATGCTGCACACTGGAGGTGGATGAGGAGATCCCCCCCCCAAATATGTGTAAAGCGATTTGAGTGTCCAGAAAGGCGCTATATAAATATAAGGAATAATTATTATTAAAGCACATACAGTATTTCAGCCTATAGATCAATGTTTGAGCTACTTCCCTATGCTACATCATTTAAATATATAGTAACAGCTGGCGTTAAGCAAGGCTTTACGTTATGATCTGAAGTGAGATTAAAACAGCCATAAAATGTACTTTAGTTGCAGTGTGTGGATAAACAACATGTTATGACTTTAAGCTCCATCAATAATTGATAAAAGCAATATGCCTATTAATTGCAATGGAGAAACAATGAACAGCTGTGTGAGAGAGGGAAATAAACAGTAACTGAACCGCATAGACCTCATTCAAATGGCAGTATTGTTTGGTTAATAATAACTTTGGTTAATTTTGTGTTGCATTGCATTACATTACATTTTACCGGTCTACGATCACAGCTTTTACTACATTTGCTTTCCAGTGTTTCTATTGTTGGTATATTATAATTAATTCCATGCGTGTTCAATAAAAAAAGGTCAGGAGAGGTTTTTCTTTAAGGTTTAACATATTAGCAATTTATTGTATACAAATAATGAATTCGATTGACAGAATTCTGTTATCCTCAATGCAATGCAAGAGTTACATTCAGGAGGTGCGCGCAACAGTTTTCATTTCCTGACTTCAACTTATATAGGCAGCTGATATTAACAGGTGGAGTTTAGTGAAATTCGTCACTTGTCAATCATTCTCCAGTCCTCCATTGGCCACACCCATCCCTACGTCCTCGTCCGGACAACATTAAAAAGCACAAGACTTGCAAATTCTGTGCTAACAGGACGTTTAGCATTTATCTACTTTTCCAAAAATGTGTATGCAAAGAGCATCAGCTAACATATCTAGTACACTTTGAAATAAATTATACAAAAAATATATACAAATTATTTTCTAAATATGGGAAGTATGGGAATAGTAGTTTCACAGTACTATTGTTTTAATCAGATACACAAGGTTTAGTGAGCATAAGAAAACAAAAATGAAATCTTACTTTTAAACTTAAATCTATACTTGTATAGAGACTGTATATAAAACTGTATACAAGTTTTTTTAGACATCGTTTTCACATACTTTGGTACATGAGCAATACAGTATCAACAGTTCTGCCAGCCTCAAAAAGCACAGAGATGAACCTTGGTAGTAGCATCAGCTAATTTCACCATATTATTATTAATTTTTTCTCATTTTTAGATTAGGCAGTAGAGCCCTGTTCATTTGCATACACGAGCAGGCGGGCTCCAGATCTTTGCAGCAATCCAATCACACGTGGAGCCTGTGAAATGAAATGGCCTGAAGGAAGAGGCTCTCCAGATCAGCTCAAACCCTTTCATTTTCACTTGTCAGAGTGATTCGCTGATTATAACCTCAGACACTGTTTGCTCCATCGCAAAAATAATCTCTTTTTGAGTCAAGGAGCGCTGGCTTTCTGCAGATACGGCCGAGGCACCATCTCAAAGTTACTCTCTTCATAAAATGGCACATACATTAAAGTCTCTTTTACTACACTGTTATTAAAGTCATTAAATGAATGGTTTTCTTTCAGGCTGTGCTCTGTCAGTACTGCATTTGTTCTATTACCACAGGAAATAATTTGAATTATGCTAAATATATTCAATTCAAGTTGGTTTGTATAGGAATTTTCACAATAATTATGGTTTCAAAGGTGCAAATTCTTATATTAGTCGACATCAGAACAGTTAAGGAGTTGTTTATAGTGTCCTGTATTTATATATTTAGACTTGCATAATTCTATCAAATTCCTATAAACTTAAATATATATTATATATAATTTTCTTCTGGCTAACTAATGAGACATGAGCATTTAATGGCTTTCCTCTGGTAAATATAACATCGTTGTTCGCAAGCAGTTTTGTTTTAGCACATGATTTGCAGTGCATTGGTTGCAAATTGATATATGTTTGATCTGTAATGTTCTTTTCTGGAAAGATAAATAAATAAATAAATAAATAAATAAATAAATAAATAAATAAATAGTTTTAAACATATAAAATATTAAATAAGTAATATAAAATATAATAAAGATATTGTTTGAAATATATTAGTTTCTCTGTATTTACTGGATTTTTGAGTATGCATTTAATGAATGAATGAATTAATTAATTAATTAATGTTTAATTTGTTTTATTATTTACGTATAAATGTATTTGAATGCATGTATTAATTTATTTAAATATTCAGAATTCACTTAAATAAACAACAATAAAAAGGATAATAATAAAATAATAATAACAACAACAACAACAACAACAACAACAACAACAACAACAACAACAAATAAAAAAAAGAGTAATATAAAATAAAGAAATGTATTAATCTCTCTGTATTTACTGCATTTAAGTATGCATTTTATTAATTTATTTATTTATTTAATTATTTATTCATTTGTTCGTTTGTCTGTTTCATTTGTTTTATTCTTTAGGTATAAATGTATTTGTATGCATGTTTGAATTTATTTATATACATTTTTAGAATTCAATTAAATAAATAAATAAATAAATAAATAAATAAATAAATAAATACATACATACACAAAACAGGCCAACTCACAAATCACCCTCTTATGTTCGGTGGTACTCATTAACCATCATTGTGCCACAAATCCTGTTGACAGCGCTTAATTTGTATTGAACCTGAGACATTTCTACCGCTTATTTTAGCCAAGTAAGACCCTGTTATATCCCAATCCCAATAAAACAAAGTATAAATGCGATCTCGAAATCAAGCTTGGGTTATTATTTCCAGCAGCTCTCGTCTGGAAGCAGACACTGGTGAGAGAGTAATTTCACCCTTTACTTCCAGGTGGGTTAATCTCATAGGCAATCGATGGCATCAGTCACCGAGGAGAAAGATTCGCATCGCTCAGGAAAAACA
Source organism: Danio choprae (assembly GCA_903798125.1). Classification (NCBI taxonomy): domain Eukaryota; kingdom Metazoa; phylum Chordata; class Actinopteri; order Cypriniformes; family Danionidae; genus Danio; species Danio choprae. The sequence continues at coordinate 699,947 of CAIGQW010053667.1, read as the reverse complement.
GGTTAGAAGACACACAGGAGCACGGACACACACACACACACACACACACACACACACACACACACACACCGAGTTCACTATTGATCCACAGGTTTTCTCCTTACAGCTGCCATGCATTTGGCAGTTGATGTGTTGATGGGTTAACATGTAAACTCGTGCAACTCAGTTATTTTGACATTTGTTAAATTCTGCGATAAATGTACATTCTTGCAGTAATGCAGTAATGAATGAAAGGATTAATGATTGAATACAGGAATGACGGACAAATTAATAAATGAATAAAGAATGAATGGATGGTCGGATAAATGAATTAACAGATGAGCAAATCTACGGATGGATGAATGAATGAATGAATGTACAGATGAATGAATGAACATGTAAGAACGAT
>CAIGQW010053667.1:653144-670313 GCA_903798125.1 Danio choprae | reverse complement strand
TATATATATATATATATAAAAACTATTCAATTTATGTATGTGCACTGTTAATATACATGTACTGAATTAACTATATTGTAATAAACAAGCATATAAGACTATATTTGTCTATATGGACACCAAACATGTGTATTTGATAATGGGTGAGGGGGTTAAGACCAAACATATTAGATTAAATATGAAAACTTTATTAATCCTGGGAAAATTGTTTATATAAGCCTGTTTTCAACACTTAATAAAAAATGTTTAATGTTATTGCGACTTTGTATCTCAGAACAAATTCTATTTACAATACAAACTCGCAATTCTGATCGCTTTTTCTAAAGTCTAAAATGTAATTGTAATGTGTTACACAGACTGTCTGGAATGTAAGCTTTATGTTTTGTTTGACTCTTCCAAAAGCCTACAATTAAGAATTCTCTCTATTATATGGGCTAATCCAGTCTGTCCATGCATAAGTCTATAACACACCATTTACCCACTCTATAACAAGAACTACTTATAACTCTCAATTCTGACTTCATAACTCACAATTGTGATTTTTTATTTCTCTTAATTGAGAGATGTAAACTTGAAATTGTGAGTTATTAAGTCAGAATTGTGAGATATAAAGTCATAAATTTGGAAAAATAAAGTCAGAATTGCGAGTTTGTATCAAGCGATTTTGAGTTAAAAAGTCGCAATAACCTTTTTTTTTTGTATTCAGTGGCGAGAACGGGATTCCATACTTGTTTACCACCAATATACATTACAAATAAATGATACAATAAATTATTCGACAACAAACAGCACATCACAGACCAACAACATGCCGTTTGCCAAAACTACACATTAAGGAAAAACACAGTAAATGGTAAAACTTCAAGATATGCAAATTACACCACATTTAACACCATGGAAAGGTGTTAAGCGAAAAGATCAATCAAAAATCAACATTTCCAGACTATTTACTTACCATCAAATGGTTTCAAATGTTTAAGATTCTTTATTCTGTTAAACACTAAAAAAAGATATTTTGAAGAAAGCTGAAAACCTGTAACCATTGACTTTCATAGTAGGACAAACAAACATAATGGAAGTCAATGGTTACAGGTTTCTAGCTTTCTTTAAAATATATTAGTTTGTTTTCAGCATAAGAAAGACCATCAATCAGATTTGGAACAAGCTAAGGGTGAGTAAATGATAACAGAATAATCAGTTGTTTCCCTTTAAGGTCATTCATTCACAAAATGCACAACACAATTAGCACAATACAACAATTCACCATATAACCTTGAAGCACATGAACATTATATCAAAAATTGGCAGTGATCGGAGAGATCTAAACTCCTCAAGTTTCTTGGATTAAGCTTCCATGGCAGATATCCTGCATCCTCCACAAGCTGAACTGTGACACAGCAGTTTCTCTTGCCATCTTCAAGTTGATAAAAGTTTTGCAAAATAATTACTATTTCGTTTTTTAAACTGGGACTGAAAAACCAAGAACGGAAAACCGATAGTTTGCCTCTCATTTGGTTAAGATGTTTGTGCAATGCTCTAGCTGCCAGCAGCAATGATGGCTGGCATTAGAGAATAAGAAATGTGCATGAATGCATTCCCAGAGGAAGAGATTGGCTGCCATATTCCTGTTGATAAGATTAATGGGGCGTGAGATTCATCGGAGTTTATGGAAGTCCTCACGAAACACCTAATGAGACACTACATCTGAAAAGCTTTTAGTGTGCTCAGGCTCTGGGTTGTGACCTCTGCCAGAAGAAGAGTCACGTATAGCGCTTGTGTTTTGGCACAGGATCTCAGCATCTGGAGCACAATTATGAATTGGCTTCTCTAAGCATACAAGCGGCTTTTGACAGTCGACTTTAAGCCCCCTAAAAGCATTGTGTGCACGTCCAACAATTAAAAAAAGCTGTTGTGGTGGATCTGAAGGTCAATTCTTTTGAATAGAAGCCCTGGCATTGAGAAGTTACTACTGTTGTGGTTGATTTTACTTTATTCTTCTTGAACTTCTCGGTTTTGGCAAACTTTAATCTGATTGGCTGATATACAGGTTTTTTTTTTGTTGTTTGTTTGTTTGTTTTTTTCAGTCTGCCAAGAAACACAATTGTGTTTACAAACTACTGGGCTGATAAAACAGAATATTTCTGTGGAAAAAACAAAACAAAAGTGTTGTAAAAAATAATAATAAAAATAATCTACGCTGCACTCTCAGTGCATGTTCTACTTAAAGAGATAATTCATTCAAAAAAGCAAATCTCTTGTTAAACTACATGTCATCCAAGATTTCAGGTTTCAAAGAAGACTTTGAGCTGAATCCGTGGTAATTGGTGATTCATATAATATCAGTGAATTGTTATGTTTGTATATTATAGTTTAGATTAACACTGGACCTCCCAGAATTCTACTGCTACTAAAATTACCACAGGGGTCATTCTGATACCGTTCTCATACAAGTTGTCATATTGTCACATCATATTTACACTCAAAGCTTATATTGAGACATTAAAACAAGCTTTGCATGTCTGTCATCATATTTAATAAAAGGCATTAACCTAAAAATACCATAGTTTTGGTAAAATCACCTACAAATGTGTAGTTAGGCTGCTAAACCACCCGTGTCTGTGCCTCACTTTTATTTTCACAAGCAGGGGAGAAGGCTTTTTCTCATCACTGAATGCTGTTTTGAAAGACATATCTGAAATAAAGTTATGTTTTTGCTATCAGAAAGTTTTTGCCAAGTACGATGCGATCCTGGATTAACATCTGTGTTGATCCTGGAACATAATTTTTGCTATAATACCTTTTCCCTACCCCTAAACCCAACCATAACTAACAATTTCCTACCAAAATAAGAGAGAAATAATAATAGTTGGATAACCATAAGCCTAAACTTACTATAAACTGTAAAGGTATCCCTTAATACTGATTGGAATGTTGTTCCAGGATCAGCATAGATGTTAATCCAGGAACATGTCCTACTTGGTAAAAATCACACTAACACTAAGTTGCTAAAACCGATAGTTTCGCTTCAGTGTATCATCAGGAGCTATAAGAATTGATTTGGACTCGTTCAGTTGTGTTTATTTTTAACCTAAAAAACCCATCACCATCTTATATGACTGGAGAGTGAGTACATTAACATGGATTTTTCAATTTAAGTGAACTATCCCTTTAATTTAAGCATTAAAGCATGAGAAGATTTAATGGAGAATATATGCTGACAACACAGCTCTGTAATGAATGAAAATATAAATAAAGTCAAAGCTGTTCTCTCCATTTAATTATTTGGCAAATTATACTAACAGTTCAGCTTCATGCAGGATTACAGCATTAGCATTTACAGTATGATGCATGAGCTGATGACTGCTAAATCCAGGATTATAGTAAAACTAGCATAGCGTAAACACTAAACATCAGCATAACTGCTGTGTTAAGATTTAAGCAAGGTTACAAATAAACACTACCTCATTTCAACATAACACTTTAATCCAACTGTTAAGTTTAACCTTATTCAAATTAGGGCTGCACAATATTGATGGAAAAAAAAAACCTGATATTGCGATATTTTGTTTTTCTGTGACATATATTATAAACACAATTTCACCAGATGATTTGAATGGCTCTATTTGGAAAGAATATATCATTTTTTTATTTATTTGCTTTGATTTTGTTGGGGAGTGAATCTGCACCAAATACAATAAACGAATGACAAGCATAGATAAATACATAAGAGCAAAGATACAAATGAAATCTCAGTGCTTCGTGGTTTTCTGGAGAGTCTAAGAGTGTTCAGATACAAATTGAATAATAGCATGTAAAATAACACTGCATAGTCTTCATTGTGTAAATAATTGTAATTAATCTTACATAACAGAGCTACAAACATATTTTATTGTACCCAAATTACTTAAAATAGCTTGAAATGCTTACTTTATATAGCACAGGCCTTAAAAACACATGTAAACTTTACTCTAAGGCTACGTTCACACTGCGAGGCTTAGTGCTCAAATCTGATTTTTTCAGAGATCTGATTTCTTTGCATAGCTGTTTACACTGTTGTTATAAATGTGGCCAATATCAGATTTCCAGTGTGAACAGATCATGGTCCTAAACTGACACGCATGCGCAAAAGTACAACTATGCACAAACTTAATCATGCACACAATGCGTGTACTGTATGAAGTGAATAAAGCCCCTTGTCAGATTGTTTAATATGATTATTGAGTTTTATAAACTCTAAATGGTTGTTTTTCTAGTACTAATGTGCATTTCAGTGTTTAAAAACCTAAAATACATAGTCCCTGTATCTGTGGTTACACTCAGTAAATAGCAGTGAGTTTGGTGAACTGATGACCTTCACGGCCAATCACAGTCATTTCTGTTGAGCATGTGAACACAAAGGCAAGTCAGCGGTGTTAAAGAACGTGCTCAACAGTGCTCAAATGTTAGCGGGGAATGGATGTTTCAATCAAACAAAAAGAAGTGCAATGTACATGTAATGATTAATTACATAGTAGTTAATGTAACTTAAAATAAAGTGTAACCATCATTGGGCATTTATTGTCCATAATAGTGCTCCCCTAAATAAAGGCAAAACAAACACTTGACACTTCAGTCAGGTGGTCTTTTCCACTCTATTGGCCCATTCATGCCATACTAAGTGAAAATCATCCAATTCAGTGCTTTTGCATCTACAGGAATTCTCTTAAAATCCATTAGCCAAACCTCCGGTGCAAACCCCGGGACACATGCCGCTGTTCCTATCCAAAGTAAGATCACTGAGGCTCTAATGTTTAGTCAAATACAAGAGACACAGCAATCGATAAGCAGGAGCACAGTGAGATGATCGAATGTGAGCTCAACACCCTCACACACACACACCTCTGGAAACATGGAGAGAGGATCATTACAGGGGCTGATGTCAGTATTGATTACCTCCTCTGTGTCATCAAGTGAACACTATTGCCATTCCTCTCAAGCTGACTTCTGCTTTCCACCAAAATAGAAAACCATTCTGCCTTTCTATTTGGCTGCGAACAGACTGAAAAGGTGTTACGTAAGTGATATATAGGCAAATAGATTCGCTCAGATAGGATGCAGTTCAGAGAGTCTTTACCGGTGGCATCTGAAGCCAATGTCAAGCAATGTAAGAAACGGCAGGCATTATTCGGGATGTCCATGACTAATCGTAAACACTGCTATCAGGGCAGATGAAGGCTTTTTTCTAAAACTCATCACTAAACATTCAAATAATGTGTTCTGTGAGGTAAAGCACTAGGGCTTCGTGATTTAGGGAACATATCTTAGTGATTTGATTTACAATAACATTTTGTAATGTTAAATGCTTGTATGCTTAAAATCAATATTCTAGTTTACACACTTTAAATAAAAGAAATATAACATTATTTGACCTGAATATATAAATATAATTATTAATCATGCGTGTATGAATATGTACAGTGGGGGAAATAAGTAATTTATCATGTCATGCTTTTTACAGGGAATAATATCACTAAAGCAGCTGTTGAAGCAGATTTTGGTCAAAACCCAAACATTACAAACATAAAAATAAAACAAAACAATCTGAAAAATTAGTTATGTGTAATAACAATGGAATGAGACAAGGAGTAAGCACTGAACTACTGAAACATATGTAATACTTTATATAAAAGGCTTTTTTGGTGATGACAGCTTAAAGATGCCTCTCATATGGAGAATGAAGCCTCATGCATTGTTGAAGTCTGTGAAAAACTCACACCTGAGCAGTGTAAAAATCTTTATGGTTCTGTGGGTCTCGTCTATCAAATCTGATCTTTAATTAGTATTTTCTATTGGATTCAAGTCAGGTGATTGGCTGGGCCATTCTACAGCTTGATTTTCTTTCTCTGAAAGTATTTGAGAGTTTCCTTGGCTGTGTTTTGGATCATTGTCTTGCTGAAATGTTCACCCTGGGTTCATCTTCATCATCCTGGTAATGTAGATGTTGAACTGAAGCAGCTAATACGCATATACACTGACGAAGGGCAGAGAGTTGCTGGAGAACTACTGAGAGATTTCAGCTGCTGTCTGGGCTTTCACTGCCTTTCTACACCTCACTTTCTTCATGTGTTCAGTACGCTTTCCCTGTGTCATTTAATTTTATTACATATAACTTCATTTGTAATCTAAACTAGTAAAGAAAACTAGATTTGTTTTCTTTGCATATATGGATTTCTTTGGTTGTTACCAACATCCAGTGGAAAATGTCAAATGTTCAGAAAGATGTTTTCTAAGAAAAATGGTGATGTGTTCAATACTTATTTCCCCCACTGTACTTTTGACCCATGTATTTTGGATGCTATGTATTTTAGACTGTTTCCAAAAATATACCAGTGCAGCATAAGATATTTTTACAGTGCGGGGTCACATATTTGCAGCAGAAAAGCACAATAAGACAGTAAAAACCACCATTATAACTGCTCAACTTAATACAACATTTTTTAGAAGTCATGAAATGCATACTCTTCGAGCTTCTGAAATGCTATTAAAATGGCTTATTTTGAAGAAAATGTATTGGTAGCGGCATAAAACACCAAGAAAATGTCTTCCCGACTTAAACCAGCTTAAATAAGCCTAAATTGGTTTGTTGGTTTTTTTAACAGGGCTTAGTTTTCCCTTAATCCACCTAAAGCCCCCCAAAATAGACTAATTTTACCAGCTGTGGCAGGCTGGAAAACAACCAGCTTACAATGTTTTTTTTGTTTTGTTTTTTTTTGTATTCCAGCAGGATTTCTGTTTAAGCTGAACAAATAATGTCTGCTAACACTCACCCAACACCTGTTTAGCAAGTGGTTGGAATAAAGGACATTTGTAATTAGTATTCCCAAGATCCAAACCAGCACCAGCATCCTTTAAAGCCCATTGTCATCAAAAATTTGAACAGACAAAAAAGAAAGTCATAATTTTGACTAATTTTGCATTGAAGTCAAAGTGTATCCTGTCAAGTGAACCAGCAAAGTGAATCGGTTTGACTAACTAAAATACTAAATAAGTAAATTAATGGAATCACTAATTAATTACAACCAGTTTAATTGATTAAAAATATTAATAAAAAAAAAATACATTTAGAAAATTCTAAAGAGGATGTCAAACAAACAAAAAATATATATATATAAATAAAATTGTAAAACCAAACTAAACTTGAAAATAATTGATTAATAATTATTCATATTTTTTTTTATAAAAAATAAAAATATATATAAATAAAAACATACAATATAAATTAATGTATAAAAAAAAAGTACAATTAAAAAATGATCAAAAATGAAAACAAAATAAAATAGTAAAAATAAACAACAAAAATAGATACAATTATAAAATACATTTAATTAATAATTATTTGTATTTTATTGTAAAATTTATTAATAATAACAAAGAAAATGCATAACCTAAACAAAAAAGTACATAATAAAATAAATAAATAAAATAAATAAATAAGTTGCGATTTTGGTGATTGCTGGAATATGTTGTAGTTTGCCACTAGCTAGATAATAAAATAAATAAATAAATAAATAAATAAATAAATAAATAAATAAATTCTAGGTTTTGGGAAAATAATGAACAATTCAGTGACTCAATAACAAACACATTGTTACCATTTACTATTGGTATTAGTGTACAAAAATATTAAATAAATAAATAAATAAATAAATAAATAAATAAATAAATAAATAAATAAATAAATAAATAAACAAACAAACAAACAAACAAACAAAGCATTTTAAAGTCACAGTTGCCACTCTAAACAGTGTTCTTGTCATAATATTTCAAGAGTGACGGTCATTTCTAGAAAGTTTAGGTTTTAGCTTTGACATGTTATGTTATAGTGTGACGGTCAGACACAATCTATGGTACAGTAAAGCCGTGAAGAGAAGCTGATGAGATTTATAATGTGTCCACGGCGCTGACGAAAATCACAGGTCATGACCTTTTATCCATCGATCAGATTACTCTAGACTGCAGTTTCAGCAAAGCAGCAGCAGTATTTTACACAATCCAAACCAGCCGTGTCAGATGTATATCATGGATATAATACATCAGTGTCACTCTGGTGCTGAGGCTCTGATTTGTGGTCAGAAAACTGAATGATGCTCGTTCTGAACACCAACAGCAGTCAACAAACACTTTGACCTTTTCATGCTCTTGACAGACTCTTTTAACCAAATCAAGTACCAACATATGCATGCATACAGTTACACTTATGACCATGTTTGTAAAATAGATCAAATAAAATGAAAACTTTAATGCATTTTTTCTAATAATAAAATCTAATTGCAAAAATCATAATAAAAAAAATGGCAGAAATGTTTATTTTAAATGTTTCAAAAATGAATCAAATATTAAAAAACACCAACAGCGAGCAAGCAAGTACCAAAATATACATGCATAGTTACATTTATATATAAATAAAATTATGAAAATGAATTGCATTTTTTCTGCTAATAAAATGTAATTGCAAAAATCATAATAATTGTTTTTAAACATTATTTATTTATTATTGTTTTGCTTAAATGTTCATTTTAAATTCAGAGGTAAAATAAATGAACACATGAACGACTAAAAATATTTTAGAAAATGATTAAAAAAAATATATATATATATTTTTTTTTTGAATATGTGGGCAAGGTTTTAAATAAATAAATCATTTTTAAAACCAAACCAAATTTGAAAAGGCATTGTTTAATAATTATTTGTATTTTATTATAAAATGTATTTTTATTTTTTTAACGAAGAAAAGCATAAGCTAAATAAATAAAATAAAAAACATCTCAGAAAATATTAATTTGTCGTTCACTATACAAGTAATAAATAAATCAGAATAAAACATTGCATTTTAATTTTAATTGTTTTAATTGTATTTGTCAATAGAAAGTATGAAAACAATGCAAAATGACAATTAAATTTATCGAATGTTTTTTAAAGACATTTAATCAATTAAAAATTATTTGTATTTTATTATAAAATGTATTTAAAAAAACAAAAATACATATCCTAAATAAAAAAAACATTTCAGAAATAATTAATTGTATTTCAATAAATAACTAATAAATAATCAGAATAAAACATTACATTTTTAATTCAATTGTTTTAATCTTAGTTTAACATAAAATGGAAAATGACAATTCTAATTATCAAATGTATTTTTTAAAATAAAAGACATTTAATTCCTTAATAATTGTGTGTATTATTTGGATTTTATTATAAAAATATAAAAAGTAACGAAAAAACATAACACAATAGTGAAATATTTTAGATGATTTTTATTTATTAACTAATAAATAATCAAAATAAAATAAAGCATTTTTATAATGTTTAATTTATTTCTTTTGATTTGATTTTTAATGAACCGTATATAGAAAAATGCTAAAAGACTATTTAAATAATCTTAAAAATGAACTATTTTTTTCTAAATTAATACATTTCAAAAACCCAATACACTAAATAAAACTTTTGCACATCACACAACACTACATTAGCTCTTAGTGAAGATGAGTTTTCCAAATAAAATGTCCCATGTTCCCTTTATATCTAGCTTTACTATGCAGCTCACTACAGGGATTTTAAAAGGCAAGAAAGAGAAAAACAAGTCTCCAATCAATAGGTCAGCCTGTAGGTCACTACATACTAGACCCAGAAGATCTATAGGTTTTGAACTCGAGCCGCCATTATTTTTTTGGCTCATCAACATGCTGTAAACCTGTTTACTTAATGGTGCTGGTGTCAATACCCAAACATGCTCAAAGGTCAAGTATTTGCATGAAAATAGAGGTTTGCTGTTTGTCCAGTGTCACAGGTAAATGGGGTTAAATGGAGCGCGGCGACTTTTTGGACATGGTTTACGGTGTCAAATGGGAGAAAGGTGAGTTTATTTACACATTCATGAGGACAGAAGCCTGCAGTGCTGTAGTGCGCAACAGTACTCTTATCAAATGATAATGCACTTGAGAGTCAGATGCGCAAATAAAAGATGCTTAACTCCTTATTTTATTCCCTTGTGAACAGAAACTGATGTAAATCACTGTGAAGATTATGGAGGACGAAAGCTGCAAAAACAAACAATGAATGAATGAATGAATGAATGAATGAATGAATGAATGAATGAATGAAAGAAAGAAAGAAAGAATACACAAAAAATAAATAAAACAATAAGTAAAACAATAAAATAAAAAATAAATAAATAAATAATAAATACACATAAATAATTAAATAATAAATGCACAAATAAATAAATTAATAAATACACAAATAAATGAATGAATGAATACACAAATAAATAAATGAATAAATACACAAATAAATAAATTAATAAATACACAAATAAATGAATGAATGAATACACAAATAAATGAATACACAAATAAATAAATGAATAAATACACAAATAAATGAATAAATACACAAATAAATAAATAACAATAAATAAATAAATAAACAATTAATAATAAATGAATAAATAAAATAAAAAAAAAAAAGAATATAAAAAATAAATAAATAAAATGAATAAATAAAATAAATAAAATAAATAAAATAAATAAGTCTTTAAAAAATGTGTTTTAAATAAGTCTTAAATAAACCCTAAATAAATAAATCCTAAACGAACATATATATAATGTGCCACTTAAGTAGAATCATCTGGCATTACTGAGATTAGCAATTAATTGATTATCTGATCATTAATTTAAATGACGATTGATCATGGGACTATGTAGAAATAGACATCACTACTGTAAAGTTACTTCACCGTGTTTAGGTCCATTAACAGAAAAGTGGAGACTTACTTTTTTTCCGTTTTGCAATGAGATGCCACAGTTGAACAGAAAATTACCAACTAAGGCACAGTTAGCATAATTTCATAGCACATTAAAATCTAAATTAAATTGAAATGAAAAGCAAACAGACCAGCTCTCATGAGAATATTTCACTCTAATAACCAGAGCGCTCATAATCCAATCTGATATTAACTATTAAAGACAGTCCCGGGGTCAGCACCAGCTTCTCTTATTCATGTACATCTTGCATTTTAATTTACAGTGATTTAAAAGATATAGTGTGCAAAACTCATCCTGGCGGGAGATCTCAGTGCTATTTCTACATGGTTTATATTTTAGGTGCCTGATATGGGTTGCAAGCCTATAATGATATTTCAGTTCCTATAGTGTAGATGCAGAACATCATGCTGCATGGGCTTGTTTTAGTTGCGTAAAGAAGCATCAAAGTTAAATTAGACAAAGCAAAAGAAATAAAATAAAAAATACACTTATATAATAACATATAAATGTAATAAATTAATTTGCCATAATAAATCAAAATAAATAAATGAAAAAAAAAAATAATAATTTTTTTTTAAATACTACAATAAAAATAAAATAAATATAAAAATAAAATAGTTAAATTAGACAAAACAAATAAAAACCAATCAATGTGCAAAATAAGCAAAAATAAAGTAAATGTTTTTGCTTTTAATAAATAAAAAAAACTAAATAAAAAAATACAAATTATTACAAAATAAATAAATAAATAAATGAAGTGATTTTGCTGATTGCTGGAATATGTTGTAGTTCGCCAATAGATGGACTGCAGATCATACAAATAAATAAATAAATAAATAAATAAATAAATATACAACTAAATTATGAATTACAGTAAAAAAAAAGAAAAAAAAAAAAAAAAAAAAAAAAAAAAAGAGTGGAAAACCATAGCACAAAAACACTAATCAAAATAATGTTTTACTGACATTAACAAAAAAATGTTATCCTCCCAAAAATACTAAGATAAAATTAAACTTTTAACAAAAACAAAACTAAAGCAATAATTCTCAAACACTGCTACAGTACCAACAAAATTCCCCCCAAAAAAACAATTGAACAATTGAAGTTTTTTACAAAAACATGCCACAGTGGAATGAACCACCAACTTATTCAGCATATGTTTTAGCAGGTGCCCTTCCAGCTGCAACCCAGTACTGGGAAACACCCATACACACTCAGTGAAGTTTATTTATAAACTAATTTCGAGAGGATGACGTGTTTATGATTGATCACGGCTGGTCCTGCATTAGCTAATTCATGATTCACCAATCAGACGATTTCCAAGTCACCATAAATAACCAAAGTTCCATACCACAGCCATCTTCGATTTGAAGAATTCCCCTTTCCACCCCTACTCCTCCTTTCCTAGATTGGGCGGCACGCTGGCCCAGTGGTTAGCACTGCTGCCTCACAGCAAAACGTCACTGGTTCTAGTCCTTACCAGGCCAGCCGACGTTTCTGTGCGGAGTTTACACGTTCTCCCCGTGCTCGTGTGGGTTTCCCGCGGGTTCCCCAGTTTCCTCCCACCATCCAAAAACATGCAACAAGTTAATTGACTAATCCAAATCGGCGCCATAGACGTGCTCCTAGTAAGTAGTTATCTCTTCACAGCAATCCCTAATTGCTCGTTAGATACAAAGAGCAGGGGAGTTCTCAAGATCTACCTGAGCTCAAACTCCCCTCTCACCCTACATACGGGAGGGAGCCCCGGGCTCGAGGATCTTATGAGCTGAGGGCTTTCTCCCGGGACCGCATGCCAAACACGCCTTATAACCAATCATCAGCTAAGTGTAAACTGTTGAATACACTACGGCCAATTTGATTTATTCAATTCACCTACAGCGTATGTGTTTGGACTGTAAGGGAAACTGGAGCACCCGGAGGAAACCCACGGCAACACAGGAGAACATGCAAACTCCACACAGAAATGTCTACTGACCCAGCTGGGACTCGAACCAGAGACCTTCTTGCTCTGAGGCGAGCCACCATGTCCCCCCTAAAATAAAAAAAATAATAATAAAATAAAAATAAAACTACTGTGACAACAAGTAAACCAGAATGTTAAACAAAAAGGCCACACACACACACACACACACACACACACACACACACACACACAGTGTTTAGAATCAACCATTTCTTAAAAAAATAAAAATAAAAATCAGAAGAATCGGAGGGTTTGGGTTGCTTTAGGTTGATGAAGAGTTGAGTCACCAAACCTCATCCAAACGTATCTATTCCTAACATTACAATAACCCACCCACCCCTCAATTAACAAGCGTGTCTGTGTAGAGATCCACAGTAAAGCAGAAGCTGCGAACGGAAGAATAGAGATTAAAGCGTCAGGGTTTGGTAAAGGCTATGAATAGCCATATAGCTTTGATTTAGCGGTAAACAGGCGGCTGAGTCACAGACACAAACACTGAGGGTTTGGTTGCTCTTCCAGGGGCTGCTGTGCTTGTCAGCTTTTGTTCTTTGCACACGGGAAGATGAAAGGGAAGTGATGTCATTCGTTTGCATTTATGTAAGCGTGAACGCAACGATGGCAACAACATGTGTGTGTGATGTCGAGAGGTGATTCTGCTAACCATATGGAACTATGACTTCATTAAACATTAAATCAAGGAGCAATATTTAAAAAAAAAAAACTATAACTAAAACTATATAAATAAGTATAATGTATATAAAGAAGAAACTAATGCAGATATAAATAAACCAAATATAAAATAAAAAGATACTAGAAGTGCACTGTAAATAGATTACAATACAAATAAATAAAAGGGAAAATATAATTAAATAAATAGGCAAATATAAAATAAAAAAGACTAAATGAATAAAAGACTACATAAATAAATAAACAAATAAATAAACAAACTAATTAATTAATTAAATAAAGGCAAAATAAAAAAAGCTAAATATGTAAAAGGCTAAAAATAAATAAGACAAATAAATACAAAATAAAAGGCAAAAAAATTAAATACCTTTCAATAGATTAGATAGATTTGTTAATATATTACAAAACAAATGAATGAATAAATATATAAAAGCCTAAATAAAAAAAAATGTTAAAAAAAAGCTAAATAAAAGGCAAAACAAATAGATCAATAAATAAATAACAAATACAGAGAGATAGAGGGAGAGAGAGAGAGAGAGAGAGGGGGAGAGAGAGAGAGAGGGAGATTACATTTGATTAGCTAGATCTGTTAATAGATTTCAAAACAAATAAATAAATAAGTGTAACATAAATAAATAAATAGGTCAAAATAAACAAATAAATAATTAAATAAATAAAATGCTAAATAAATCAATCTATATAAATAATAATGTATGAATATTATAACTGAAACAAAATGTAAATTGTCATTTACCTAACAACTTTATATATAACCAAGAACATTAAAATCACTATTAAAATTTAATTTTATAAAATGTCAAAAAACATACATACACACAACATAATAAATGAAAAAATAAATAAATACATCATTTAAAAATAGCAGTAATACTAAAAAAAGAATACTCATTCATTCATTCATTTTCCTTTAGCTTAGTCCCTGATTGGGGTTGCCACAGTGGAATGAACTGCCAACTACTCCAGCATATGTTTTACACAGCAGCAACCCAGTACTGGGATAACACCCATACACTATGGCCAATTTAGTTCATTCAATTCCCCAATAGCGCATGTGTTTGGACTGTGGGGGAAACCGGAGCACCCAGAGGAAACCCACGCCAACACGGGGAGAACACACAAACTCCACACAGAAACGCCAACTGGACCAGCCGGGACTCGAACCAGCGACCTTCTTGCTGTGAGGTGACAGTGCTAACCACTAAGCCACTATGCTGCCCTAAAATAAAACTGCTATATATAAAATTATCCAAAAGAAATAAGCTAAACAAACATAGATCAAAATAAAACTAAACTAAATAAGCAACTGCCAAATCATTTCTTCAACCTGCTGTAACTTATTTAAAATGTAGTAAGTTTTTAAAATGCTGTATTTTCTTCATGTCCAGCATAAGAGCGTCAGAGGAAAGTTTCCTGATAACCTGCGGCTTCACTGCATTTACTCTGCTCAACTTATTGGAAGTGACACGTCAAGCCATTTTCCGCTTCAGTTTCCAGCTCTTCTGCCAACACACTTAATGTTTTACAATTAAGCTGCTTCACAGAAACGGAGACGGAGCTGGCAGCAGAGATTTACTCGGGATTTTCTCCAAGGATGAAGAAAGCAAGACGTTTTTAACAGCAAACAATATGACTGCTAACTTCTATTTGCTTGCTGCTTTATGACTTTCTTGACCAACCAAGCAATAGCCACAATTACGGACATTACTTGTTTTCTGCTTCAGCCTTTTCCAGTCTCAAACATTAAAGGAGACACACTGGAATTAGAAAGTATAGAAGTGTTTTGTTGTTGGTCATTATACAATATAATAATGTTTTGCCATTGAAAAGAAAGAAAGAAAAAAAAAGAAAAACTAAAATGACTGACTTGAATGACTTTTCAAATAAGTACTTATTTTTCCCCAAAATACTTTCAGTATTTGTTGCATTGATGAGGCAACCCATGTGAAATATAAATATGATATACATTGCTTAGTTAAAATAAACAATATAAAATGTAAAAAAAAAAAAGTTAAATTTTAAATAAACCTAAATAAAATAAAATGTAATTAATTTTAAAATAATAATATAAATATAAATTTGAATGTATAATTATTTATTTATGTTTAAATATATTTAATTTGTGAATTTTACTTTTGGATGAATAAAGTATCAATCTAAATAAAAATGTATATAATTAAAACTGTTACCCTAAAAAAAAAAAATATTTGATTTAATTTTAATTTAATTTATCAGAATAAAAATTATACAGGTTGGAGTGAAAAAAAAAAAATGAATGAAATAATATAAATTTAATTAATAAAAAAATTAAATAAAAAAATAAAATTTAAATAAATAAAAATAGAAAATGTAAACTAATCTTAAAACAAATAAACAAAATAAAATGCAAACAATAAATAAATAATCCCAAAATAATTATTTGTCAGAAGAAAGTTATCCAGGTTTGGAGTGACGTGGAAAAAAAAAAAAAAAAAAAAAAAAAAAAAAACACGCACAGAGTGATCACGATTTGTATATTACAAAAAGTGTTTTACTCAAGATCACAGCTTGAAAGTTGTTTTATTTACTCTGGAGGAAACAAAAGCCTTTTCTAAGCACAATATACACTGCTGCATTATGGATGAGCAAATTCATGACTCAAGCAGAGTCAAGCAGAAACGGCTCTATGTCTGTCAGCGATGAACTACTTCCAATTCACTGTCCAACACTCCAGAAAGAGGATACAACTTTACCGACTCTACAAATGTGGTCAAGTTCCGAATGTTGTAGAGAAAAAAAAATGTCTGAAAGAAGAAGATGAAATGAGTTTGCAGCTGACCAGGAAAAAAAATGCTGAGCGATGCAGCTTCTTTATTCCTTGTGAGAAAGTTCAAATCTTGAGTAAATAACTTTTGGTGCATGTGTAGAGATCAGAAAAAAAGGGAAATGTACAAATCAGTACAATATTATCTGATATTTTCAGTTCCTGGATGAATGAATGAATGAATGAATGAATGAATGAATGGCAGACGGATCAGAATGTATGAGATTTATTTAATGTTTATTTTTGACATTAATTTTCATTTAATTTCTTAAAATGAATATTTTAAAATAAATAAATAAATTAATTAATTAATAAAAAGGCAAAACAAACAAACAAACAAGTAAAAATAAACAAATAAATAGGCAAAAACAAATAAATAAATAAACGACAGAAGGATAGATATCAGAATGTGTGAGAATCGTTTAAAATTGGCTTTTGACAATTATTATTTAATTCCTTAAAAGCAAAATTACAATAAATAAGTTAATTTAAAAAATAAAATGGATATCAGAATGTGATAATTATTTTTTGACAATTATGTACAAGTTGATTTTCATTTAATTCCTTAATTAAATATACATATATTTTTTAAATTTTCATTTAACTCCTTAATTAAATATATATTTTTTAATTTTCATTTAATTCCACTAAATAAAAAAGTTGATAACCATTTAAACAACCTTTAAACTTCCCTAAATAGTTAAATTACAATTAAAATTAAATTAAAAATTAATTTTATTAAAATTTAAATTAACAAAAAATAAAAAACCTAATTAAACACAATTAAAATTAAATTACTATATTCTGTATGGGTTCTCATCAACCATAATAGTAATTAAACCGTTTAAATAGGAAACGTGCCTCTCTTTTGAAAGGAAACTGTTATGCGT
>CAIGQW010053667.1:638144-648144 GCA_903798125.1 Danio choprae | reverse complement strand
CACACATACATACACTACGGACAATTTAGCTTACCCAATTTACCTATACCGCATGTCTTTGGACTGTGGGGGAAACCGGAGCACCCGGAGGAAACCCACGCCAACACGGGGAGAACACGCAAACTCCACACAGAAATGCCAACTGGCCCAGCCGAGGCTCGAACCGGCGACCTTCTTGCTGTGAGGCAATCGTGCTACCCACTGCGCCACCGTGAGGCAAATCAACAAATGTTTATTGCAAAATTAATGTAAAGGTCAAAAGGTATGAAATCAGTTCAAATATGGCTGGCAAACAACTAATATTCAAACAAACTCAAATATACTTTAAAACGGTCTAGTCCAAATAAATGAACATTTCTATCAATGATAAATCAAAACATAAAATAAAATATAATATAATATAATAAAACACAAAACAATATACACAAAATTAAATATCTTGGCCTCAGTGTAAACAAGATCTGATGTGACTCAAATGCAGAAGTAGAACTTGCTTGTGTAAAAACTAGATTTTAAGAGGCCCTTATATTACAGTATGTGAACTGAAATATTATAATATAGTTATAATAAATATTTTACAAAACATGTTTGTTGAAGTCACCTAATCATTTCAGCCTATAGTAAAACTGTCTAGACTGCCTTATTGGTCATATTTGTTACTGATAGTGAGGGCTCGTGGATGTGCAGAATGTTTTTACTGAGTCGATTACCTCCAGGCGCACTTGACTCTCACACGTCGTTTGACACAAGAGCATGAAACCGCATATAAACATGCACACACTATATGCATAATACACACAATTGAGTGCTAAAGGGGCTGTTTAGGAACCCAGGCAACCAAAGCAAAATAGAGCATCTACTTTTGAGTTAATAAGGCATGCCAGCAAGCAACTTTGGCTTCAGCTGGAGGGGGAAGAAAAACCCTAGAGCGAGAGAAGAGGAAAGTGAGGAAAATGGAGAGAGTTCTCTCTGTGTGGATGAATTTCCGGAAAGCTGTCATTATTTCACCCAAAACAGAAATCAGGAAGAAATTTTACTCTGGCTTTCACTCGGGATGAAATTAAGCCTCCTTAGAGCTTTTTAGAGCTGTCCTACCAATGCTAGCTGAATTAATGAATGAAAGGCAGACAGAATGAGAGATATGTGGAATGATTAACATAACATACAGTAAGCAAACAAAAGTTAGTAATTAAGTCAGGAAGTAATTAAAGTAATTAAGCAAGTCAGTAATTAAGTCAGTCGGTGATTAAGTAAATAAGTAACTCAGTCAGTAAGTCTGTAAGCAATTAAGTCAGTAATTAAGTAATTTAAAAAAGTCAGTAAGTAAATACGTCAGTAAGTCAGTAAATAGTTAAGTCAGTAAGTAATTAAGTCAGTAAGCAATTAAGTCATTAAGAAAGTCAGTAAGTCAATAAATAAGTCAGTAAGTCAGTAAGTAATTAAGCAAATCAGTAATTAAGTCAGTCGATGATTAAGTAAATAAACAATTAAGTCAGTAATTCAGTAAGTCAGTAATTAAGTCAGTAAAGTCGCAGTCACACTGGACTTTTCTCCCCATAGACTTTCATTCATGCGCTCGCGAATGCGTCAGACCGGAAATGCAAGCTTGTGCGACAAGTTTCACAGTTTGCTGTGTTGCAAAGTTCAAGTTTGGTGAACTCTAACCTGCGAAATCGCATCACGTAACTGCGTGAGACCAATCGAAGATCAAAACATGACCTCTCTGGACAGAAATTTAAAATATGGACCAATCGCTTGCTTTTTTAAATGTCTAATCATCTTGTTTAATCCCGCCCCTTTAGTCAGTAAGCAATTAAGTAATTAAGATAGTCAGTCAGTAATTAAGTCAGGAAATTATGCAAGTCAGTAAGTTAGTAATTAAGTAAAGTAATTAAGTAAACAAATATAATAAGTAAACAAATATAATAAATAAACAAAAAGCAACAAAAGTTATTGCTTCTTTCTCCTAACATTTGTAATTAATTCATAAACTGCATCAGTTTCAAACTGACTTGCCCTATCAACAACTATCCCTATTTGACATCGCGCATGAGTCATGACATCATTTAATGTGTCTTTTGGAGATACGTCCATCCATAGAGCCAACTATAGAGCAATAGAATAAACGACTGATACCGAACAACACAATGATTGATACATACAGTAGAAACCCAGGTTGAACAGCAGAACAAATAAACTGACAGAACAATAGAAACAGCATGACGATCAATAAAACGATGATGGCGAGACATGCACAGAAGAATAGATAAGCAGAGCGGACTAACAACAGACCGAACAAACAAACAAATGACAGATAAACAGAACGGATGAACCATAGAACAAACAATCGATAAACTGATAGAATCGTATTATGTCAGCATGGTGATGATTATTGTCCATCCCGGTCTCTAGATATCGACCTTCCTTCCTTCTTTTCTCTGTCGTCTGCATTAACAGACGAGTTGGACTTATTGGCTGTCAGACTAATTCAATTGTAACTCATTAACCCACTTGGTAAACATGCTGTTTTGGATGTTTATCCGCAATGTTCTTTCCTTTCCTTTCTTTCTCTTTTTATTTATTTATTTTTGTAAGGCCTGCAGCTTGTGTGCACCTGAAAAATAAATAAATAAATAAATAAATAAATAAATAAATAAATAAATAAATAAATAAAATAAATAAATAAATATATAAATAAATAAATAAATAAATAAATATTCATCAGGCTTTATATTTTTCCCCGTTTACAAGCCTCTTATTTGCAGACTATTGATTTGATTTTGTCTGGAGTCCAGACCAAACTGCTTCGGGAGCCTTTAATAATGTCCAACTTTTTATTCAGCATGTGGCTCGGCTCAAGTATACATTTTAAAAGCATGGCACATATTGAAAAAAATTTAAAAAGCATAGCTTGTTATTCAGCTTTTATTTATTTGTGGGTATTGCAGACAGAAGGTACTACATACCTTCAGCTAAAACATACTTAGCAAGTCATTAGCAAAAGTTGTGATTATTTGTGACATTTCAGCACTTCAAGTACAATAAGCTGAATAGTTTTTAATAATAAAAAAAATAATATTAATAATACGCTACTATAAAAAGGTAATTTGCTAATGCACGATAGCACAAAAATAACCTAAAACAGACAAAATAGCAACTGGCTGTTGGTTGATGAACATTAACCAATACCTAACACTAACTATGTTATCAAAAGAATACTACACTTATTTATTTAATAAGCACTTTTAGCTTAGCAAAAAGCATTGAATCGGATTAGACCATTAGCATCTCGCAAAAAAAAAAAAAAAAAAAGTTTTGATCATTTTCCCATATAAAGATTGACTCTTGTAGTTATATTGTGTACTAAAACTGACAGAGAATGAAAACTTGCCATTTTCTAGACTGGGAATGTCTAGAAAACGGCTATGAATTATACTTTATATTGATAATTATAGTGTAATAATCAAGAAACTTTGTTGGCTGTAGCAGGCGCAATGTATTACATAGATTCTAACTGGTGCTGAAAGTGTAGGGCTTGGTGCTGGGGACTATTTTTAGGTGCTGCATAATATTATTGCCCCTGCTCCAGCCATGGTATGGCAGCAAAGTTCCTTGATTATTACACCGGAAAGAGTATAGTTCCTAGCCATATCAGCCTAGACCAAAAGCAACATCAGTCGTCCTTAGTACACAATGTAACTACCAAAGAGTCAAGCTTTTAATTCAATTCAATTCATCTTTATTTCTATAGCGCTTTTACAATGAAGATTGTAGTTCAGTTTAGTTCAGTGTGGTTAATTTTCACTGCTGAAAGTCCAAACACTAAAGAGAAAATCCATCGATGCGCAGCTCCGCAAGTCCCAAAACCAAACAAGCCAGTGGCAACAGTGGCGAGGAACACAACATCACCAATTGACGAAAGTGAAGGAAAAAAACCTTAAGAGAAACCAGGCTCAGTTGGGCACGACCATTTCTCCTCTGGCTAAACTTCCTGTGCAGAGCTGCAGTCTAGGTGTCGAAGGCTGGAGAACGCTGGACGTCCATCATGGAGAAGCTGCAGGTGTGAGTAGGTCACCGGTGGGCGTTCAGGCTGGCCCAAGGGATCAATGTGGAGACTCGTCTGTCCCTGGGGTCTTTCAGGAATCAGACGAATCAGTGTAATAGGAAAAGTATCTAAATTCTTTAAGTCCTTTTTGAGCGAGATGCTAATGGTCTAATGCGATTCAATTACCTATGCTAAGCTAAGCTAAATGTGCACCCACCAGACCCGGAGATGGGCTAAATAGATTCAAAATTGGTAAAACGCAACCGTTTAAGTCTAGAGGAGTTGTAAAATAAACCTAATTTCAAAAAAGGTGGAGTGTTCCTTTAAATAAATACAAACACACTGAGGTGAAAAAGAGGAAATGAAGGCAATGTTGTTTTTCTTTGTAATCAGCTTGCGTGAATCATTTATAACAGGATTTAAAAATATATATTATAAAAAAAGCTTGTATACATTTCAAAGTTCTTTATAGTCTACCATCACTAAGCAACAAGGATATGAAAATAAAAACGGTCTCGAGCCATCTTTGTAACAGAATCCAGGAATAGTCAAGTGATTTGTATATATTTGACAGTGGTTATATACAGTCATTGAAATACCCACCACTGTAAGACCCAAGAGTGTAATGTTGGCCCGTTATTTTAATAGAGACCACCAGAATAGCCTTGTTGATGCAGAAATAAGTGCTGATGGGCCGTCAGGAGGTGAACACCCTGTGGTGCATCAATGGACTGAAATGGCACTGCTGCTGCATTCGTTCCTTTCTAACAGAAAGACAATATGATCGCCTTCACATTTTAATCAGTTTGCTATGGCCTCAGTTATTTAGACGGATTTTAAGCATTGTACACTAGTGAATTAGACACACTCGATTGAATCAATTATTTAGTGCCCAGTTTAGTAAATAGAGCAAATTAGCATTAGACTGCAATCCTATACAAGTGTTGGTATGAATGGAAAGTTCTGTGAGCGATTTAATGACAATGTGAAAATTTAAAAACTTAAATATATAGATATACTTTTATATATCATAAACAGATCATCTCCATAATGGACGATGCAATCTATCAAGTTTTTTTGTTAAGTAATTGTGCAAACACTAGCAAACTCACTACCGCAAACCTTGGTAAACCATCTTGCATGATTCATTATGATATCCTCCCTTCACTAATTTTGCAAATGAAAGGCAAACTCCTTCAAATCCAATTGCAACAAGGTCAGCCACAAAAAAAACTAAACAAAAAAAATCATAAATTCTACAGTGCATGTCTTTAATAAACTTACATTTAATAAATAAAAACAAAACAGCAAAATATGTTTTTACTGGCACAAGCTAATAGTAAACACTGTATGCCTCTTAACTCAAGTGCCTTTTTATCTTTAAAAAAAATAAATCACTAAAGGTTTTATTTGTAACACTTAATGTTTAAAGTTAAAATATTATTATTAAATTCAATTCAATCAAATGCATCTCCAGTGTGTGTGTGCTCTAAGTTCTTATTGTTTTGTTATTTTAACTCACGTGTTGATGGCAATTAATCAATTTCTACATAGAATAACTGCAGCTGACTTTGTTTAACAATCCATCTGCTTTTTTTTTTCCTTTATCATTAAAAAAAAAGTTAATTAATCATTAAGAACACATTTCTCTACAAGCTTTCTGTATGTGCTTTCTCAGAGCAGGAATGAACTGCTAGCCAACAGTGATGAATGTTTTTATAGGCAGAAATCTATCAAAATAAAAGATTTACAATTCAATACACCTTAATCTTAAAGTAAGTGTGAACTGGAATTTGCTGCCTCCTTTTATTTAAGCATTAAGATGTATTTCCAGCTGTATTAGAATGTTAAGTAAAGGGAGGGGGTTTATTTTTCCGCTCCTCCTTTCATATTTCATTCACAGCAAATTCTGCAGCATGATTCTGCAGCAATTCTGAGATCTACAAAACGCATCGGCATCGTTATTCTCTCTTAAAATGAAAAGCAAATGACACTCAGAAATAAATGTTCAAATAGGCCTGCATGATTAATCGTATTTAAACTGAAGTTGTGATTTGAAAGGGTGAGATTTTCAAATAGCAAAATCTGCTATTATTTCAATGCGCTAACAAATATGGTAACAAGCATACAGATTTTGAAAGTTCTGACAGTTTGTAAGCACATTATCCTGAACAACGTGTTAAATGTAACACAATCAAAATGTAAAGGTTTTATATATCTTTATATATGTGATTTTATATATAATTAGAATTAAAAAAAAATAAAACTGTAGTCATTTCCCTAATTTGTCATGACAACTGACAACTTTATTGGAAAAAAATGGCAACAGATTAAGAGGTTTTAAATAAACAGTAGCAGAGTGTAGCGTACTTTGTGATTATGCTTCCTGTAGCTCTAATGAAATGGTAGTAAATCACATTTAAAAAAATAAAAACAAAAAAATTGCAATTTTGATCATGTGTTCGATTTCTTTTCTCCAAGTCATGCAGCCAAAGTGCGCAGGTACAAAAGCTGTTGTTTGGGCAGTTGTTGTATCTTTAGGGAACTTTAAGGTACTATGAAGTACACATTCATACGTTTTAGGTATAAATATGTACCTTTAAGATACAAATGTGAACCTGATAAAGGTACCGCCTCAGTGACAGCTTTTGTACCTTTATTTCTGAGTTTGTAGGCTAGATTTTAACCATACATTGAAACGCTTGCAATGAAGAACTATTGTGCGTTCAACGATTTGACAAATTTCATGAGATGAACGTAAACGCAGCTCACTATAAACACTCATGTAATTTGCTTAAACTTTTCCTAACTTTATTAATTATATTTTTAATTTCAAGTGATATTTGTAAAGGAGTGGATGCAAGCAGAGTACAGCTGTTTGTAAAGCATAGACTGCCATCTTCTGTTAAAAACTAAGCAGAACGAATTTCTCAAACGATTTTTCACCACAGCTCTAATGGCTAAGCATATTTTGCATCAGCCATCAAACTGACATTGGAGAAGGACTGCCTTTCCAAAATGAAAGTGAATGGTCAAGTTTTGATTGAAGGTTATCCAAAGTTTTATTGTCAGTTGATTAACTTGCATGGATTAACTGTTCACCTTAAAACGAACAATGTGTGCTACCAAAATAAACATCGAAAAGTTTGTATTAATGTAGACTTCCGAAAATCTCTCATGTGGTAAGAACACCTAATTTACACTTGATTCATGATTTATTTTCTGAAAACAATGCCATCCTACTCTTAACACATTTAAAAAACAATTAGAAGTCTTTAAAATAAAAACACAAAAATGGCACATTTGTTAAGTGCCTCTACTGTAGCCATAAATAAAACTGCAATAAACTAAAGGATCAGCTGAAACCGGCTACAGTACTCTCTGCGAGTGTCCTTGTCCGCCAATAATGTTTATACAGGGCCATTTTACCGTTTCTGTACTCTGGTATTGTTCGATGCCACCTATTGTTGGCAGCGGAGGAGAGCTGCAATTACACGTGAAGCACTTTGGGCACATAAACAGAGAAAAGTGCCACACAAATGCAATGATTCATTCATCTACTCATCCTATTCCCAGATTCTCCAGGCAGCGTGATTGCTGAAACTCTGTGGTACAAACACGAATGCCCCAGAGAACACAAAAAACTGAATTGCATACAGAAATGTGTCATGGCCTTATCCAGAAACAAATAGCCACGCTTTTACATGGAGTGAATACACAGGCTCCAAGCGCCCCAGCCGTCTCACTTCCTGATGCATTCTCGTGTATTGTTTTAAAGGACAATCAGGGAGTAAAATGTAATCAAGCAGAAATAGTCCTTGTCTGGCAGGTGAGAGAAGCTGCAGCCAAACATGATGGGTTTCTTCAGAGAGCGAATGTGACACCTGACAATAGACCAATCAGCTGACTGCAGGCTGTTATAGCCAAATCACCAATCCCTGATGACTGGACATGCCACTGTATTTTTGGTCATATTTGAAGTGCTTTGAAATGGGCATTTTTATTTGATGGGGTAGCTCCTCCTATTTATAGAAGAAAAAAAAACAGCCAATAGCGTTTTGTTTAATCTCTGCTCTTCCATTGAGAGTGGTTGAGCTAAAGCTTATCAAATGTGAAGAGTCTTGAAGGGGGCGGGGCTTGTCAGATACTAGAGAGCATTTGATTGGTCATGATTTGATGAGAAACTTAAGTAAATGGAGGAAGTGACAACCTACAAGCTTTACATGTTTATATTAGTTTTATATCTTCTAAATGTGAATTATGTCACTGTTTTGGTGCACTGATACTAACATCTAAAAAACTTTATTTTAACTTCATAGGACTTTTAAAAATGTAATTTTTTTATTTTCTACAGTATAAAATGATACTCTGGTACCAAGTCAGTACTAAAGAAAAGAAGAAAAAAAACAAAAAACAACAACAACTCTAAATCCACTTATTGATAAGAAATGAGGAAAGCCACAATGTTAACAATTACTGCTCAATCAGTGTTCGGCACTGAAATGGTCATCAACAAAGAGCGCATAACACGTTATTATGACTGAATTTGCGGTTGAACTGAAATGCTAAGACAGACTATATGTGCTGGTTAATGTGAGCCATGTTCCAACGTGCTGACGCTTTTTTTTTTTTTGCAGATGGGATAATCATGCATAACGTAAAGCCTTTGTTTTCATAATAAATATGTACAAAAATAAATAAAAAAAAAAACTTACATATAACAACAACAACAACGATAATAGCAATAATAATTTTGTATTTCTGCTAAATGAGAAAATTAGTTGAATTCATTGAATTATTTACATTTGCCTTAGATTATATAGACAAGCGTATCTATGTTGTTTACAATGAAATTATAGCCAATTGTATTTTGTTATAATTGTACTATAAATAGCTGTACTATTTACTTACATTAATTAGTATGGTTAATTAGCTTTGGAGATTTGATTTAGCACTGAGAACTGTGTATGTTCTGGTACCGAAAAGTGAAATTCAAGACCCTTGTATGTTCTGTATAAAATCAATCCAATAACAATTGGTCACTAATGTGATAAGGCCATTTAAATTGCTTACATCTTTGGGAATCAGCTCTATGGCAACTGTAACTTAAAACTTTCACCCCAGCAAAAGAGCATTTACTGAAAGCAAGTTGAAAAAGAAATAAATAAATGCAGGTGTCAAAACATGCTGGAAAACAGTCATTATTTCTGCATTTGGCGACAGTAATGGCACATTTCAACTTTAACACAAGAACTGCCAAATGTTAAGAGTAATGCAATACAGTAATGTAATACTGTGTGTGTGTGTGTGTGTGTGTGTGTGTGTGTCCGACCATTATTATTATTATTATTATTATTATTATTATTATTACTACTACTACTATTATTATTATTTGTGTTCATCCACGTTATTATCATCATCATCTCTGTTATTATTATTACTACTACTACTACTACTACTACTACTATTATTATGTGTTCATCCACGTTATTATTATCATCATCATCATCATCATCATCTCTGTTATTATTACTACTACTACTACTACTACTACTACTACTACTATTATTATTATGTGTTCATCCACGTTATTATTATCATCATCTCCGTTATTATTATTATTATTATTATTATTATTATTATTATTATTATTATTATCATCATCTCTATTATTATTATTATTATTATTATTATTACTATTACTATTATTATTATTATAATCATCATCATCATCATCATCATCATCTCTATTCTTCTTATTATTATTATTCTTATTATTATTTTTAACAATAACAACCGACTCAGTTCAACATTCTAAAAAAAAAAAGAAAAATAACTACTAAATAATATACATGTATATAAGACTTTATAATACATAATAACATTAAAATATAAATAATACTTAAATCTAATTAACATTAAAGTATTTTTATATCCCAACTCAACTTTGTTGGG
>CAIGQW010053667.1:612773-632226 GCA_903798125.1 Danio choprae | reverse complement strand
TTTCTGTGTGGAGTTTGCATGTTCTTCCCGTGTTGGCGTGGGTTTCCTCCGGGTGCTCCGGTTTCCCCTACAAGTCCAAAGACATGCGATATAGGTGAATTGAGTAAGTTAAATTGTCTGTAGTGTATGTGTGTGAATGAGTGTGTATGGATGTTTCCCAGTGATGGGTTGCAGCTGGAAGGGCATCCGCTGCGTAAAACATATGCTGGATAAGTTGGCGGTTCATTCCGCTGTGGCGACCCCAGATTAATAAAGGGACTAAGCCGAAAAGAAAAAGAATGAATTAATGAATAATGCACAGTGAGTTAACATGAACTAACGTTGTTTACCTTAAATGTTGTTTAACTTAAATAAAAACTATATTCACAAAGTAAAATATATGCAAAATATATGCATTATTAATAGTTTGTTCATGTTAGTAAATACATTAACTAACATTAACTAATGGACTATTATTTTAACGTGTTACCAAAATGTTTAATGGTTTTGTGTTTTTTGCCATCCCTGCAGGTGAACAGAATTTGGTGGCTGTCTCTGCGATATGATGATAATATTATGTCAAAAATACTAATTGATTCGATGTCAAAACCTTGATGTTCATTTGACATTCACACATTGATGGCCAAAAATAACGACACAAAAAGTAATATGATATAAGAAATGTTTTATTCACCTGGAAGCTTCAATTACTGAGTTATTATTGTTATTATACTCAATAATTAATTATTGAGTATTTCAGAAACTGCTGATCTACTAGGATTTTCACGCACAACTATCTCTAGGGTTTACAGAGAATGGTCTGAAAAAGAGAAAATATCCAGTGAGCGGAAGTTCTGTGAGCACAAATGCCTTATTGACGCCAGAGGTCAGAGGAGAATGGCCAGACTGGTTTGAGCTGATAGAAAGGCAACAGTAACTCAAATAACCACTCGTTACAACCGAGGTATGCAGAAGAGCATCTCTGAACGCACAACATGTTCAACCTTGAGGCGGATGGGCTACAGCAGCAGAAGACCACACCGGGTGCCACTCCTGTCAGCTAAGAACAGGAAACTGAGGCTACAATTCGCACAGGCTCACCAAAATTGGACAATAGAAGATTGGAAAAACGTTGCCTGGTCTGATGAGTCTCAATTTCTGCTGCGACATTCGGATGGTAGGATCAGAATTTGGCCTCAACAACATGAAAGCATGGATACATCCTGCCTTATATCAATGGTTCAGGCTGGAGGTGGTGGTGTAATGGTGTAGGGGATATTTTCTTGGCACATTTTGGGCCCATTTCTACCAATTGAGCATTGTGTCAATGCCACAGCCTACCTGAGTATTGTTGCTGACCATGTCTATCCCTTTATAACCACAGTGTACCCATCTTCTGATGGAAGTGCGAATCATCTCAGACTGGTTTCTTGAACATGACAATGAGTCCACTGCACTCAAATGGCCTCCACAGTCACCAGATCTCAATCCAATAGAGCACCTTTGGGATGTGGTGGAACGGGAGATTCTCATCATGGATGTGCAGCCGACAAATGTGCAGCAACTGCGTGATGCTATCATGTCAATATGGACCAAAATCTCTGAGGAATGTTTCCAGTACCTTGTTAAATCTATGCCATGAAGATTAAGGCAGTTCTGAAGGCAAAAGGGGGTCCAACCCGGTACTAGTAAGGTGTACCTAATAAAGTGGCCGGTGAGTGTACAGTCTGTACAGTATAAAAAGTCATTACATCTATAGGAAGTCCCCATAAAGATAGCTGTACTTGAGTGTGCATTCGTGCGTGCGTGCATGTGTGTGTGTGCGTTAGATAGGAAATTTGATATGGTTATGGCGTTCATTAAATATGAATCAGGTTATGGTATATGATATCAAAGTGTGGAAGTCGTTAATGTAAAACACATCACATGAGAACAAGATGATGAATCAGATATGAATGGCACATGCATCACCCTGTGTCATCAGAGGGAAACTAATGTGCAAGGACTTTGACTGGAGAGAAAAAGCGAAACCCAAGAGGTCAAGGTTTCTGTGGTCAGCATGGCCTCATTAACTCGAGCTGGTAGACACCATCTGGCAGCAAATGTGAGGCAAAAGACGAGGAAATAGCAATAAAAAGCCTCTGAATGACACTGAACAGACTGTAGATTGCTGCTGAAGGCCTGAATCACAAACTGACAAGAAATGTTTTCTTACGTTTTCTTACTGATCAAAGTCTGATTGAATCTGTAGACGGAAGCTCAGCTCCAAACTTTACTTTCAGAAAGCTGTGCAAGTATTCTTTTGCAAATGCAAGTCCCGTTTGGACGCATTTGCAGTTTTTAAGATGAAGAGAATGTTAGTTATTGTTCACAAAATGAATGATAAGTTGATGTGGTGGAAAGGACACTTCTGTAAAATGTGATTTGAGATTATGTATACTGTATATTCATTCATTTTCATTTCGGCTTAGTCCCTTTATTAATCTGGGGTCGCCACAGCGGAATGAACCGCCAACTTATCCAGCATATGTTTTACGCAGCGGATGCCCTTCCAGCTGCAACCCATCTCTGCAAAACATCCATTCACACACATACACTACAGACAATTTAGTCTACCCAATTCACCTATACCGCATGTCTTTGGACTTGTGGGGGAAACCGGAGCATCCGGAGGAAACCCACACCAACACGGAGAGAACACGCAAACTTCACACAGAAACGCCAACTGACCCAGCCGAGGCTCGAACCAGCATTCTTCTTGCTGTGAGGCGAACGTGCTACCCACTGCGCCACCGTGAGGCCCGTATACTGTATATCCACAGGATATTGTTAGTTAAAAGGATAGTTCACCCAAAAATGCCAATTTACTCACTTTTTACTCTCCCTCAAGTGGTTAATTGAAGAATGCAAAACAACAAACACACCTGTAACCATTGACTTCCTTAGTAGGAAATTATACATTATGGAAGTCAATGGTTACATGTTTTAAACATTTTTCAAAATATATTTCAAAGAAAGAAAGTCATAAAGGTTTCAAACAAGTAAAAGCTGAGCTTTCATTTAGATGTCTTGGTACATGTTGGGGCGGCATGATGGCTCAGTGGTTAGCACCTTTGCCTCACAGCAAGAAGGTCGCTGGTTTGAGTCCCGGCTGGGCCAGTTGGCATTTCTGTGTGGAGTTTACATGTTCTCCCCGTGTTTGCATGGGTTTCCTCTGGGTGCTTCGCTATAAGTAAATTGGGTAAACAAAATTGGCCATAGTGTGTGAGTATGTGTGTGTGTGTGTGTGTGTGTGTGTGTGTGTGTGTGTGTGTGAATGTGAGAGTGTATGGGTGGAAGGGCAACCGTTGCATAAAAACATATGTGGGAATAGTGGGCGGACTCCTGATAAATAAGGAACTAAGCGGAAGAAAAATAGTTTAGTTCACACATCTGAGTTGACAGTAGTATGGTTCTCGTGGGAACAAAAATAAATAAATAATAATCAAAAATAAATAAATAAATAAATAAATAAATAAATAAATAAATAAATACATACAAATGCGATACTGAGTGTGCTCCACTCAAGGGAGTAGGCTTGAGAAACCACCGGACACACTTTCTATGCTCTGTATGATTGAAAATAAATAAATAAATACATAAATAAATAAATAAATAAATAAATAAATAAATAAATAAATAAATAAATAAATAAATAAATAAATACATTTTAATATAACTTGAACTTGGCATAGCATTGTCAGGACAGGAATCGATTTTTGACATGTTTTTTTTAATGCCGTTTTGACATCAAGGTATTTACACACATTGTAGAGAGACTAAATCCAGTGCACATCTGCAATTGAAGCTTTCAGATTAATAAACATTTTCTAATATTATATTACCCTTTGTGTTGTTATTTTTTCTGTCCTCAAAAGGGCATCAATGTGTGGATGTCACATGGACGTACATTTTTTGACGCCAAATTGATTCACATGTATATTTTTTTAGTTTTGTTTCCCTTATTTCTGTTTAATGGAGAGAAGATTTTAACACATTTCTAAACATAATAGTTTTAATACCTCTTTTATCTTTGCCGTGATGACAGTACATAATATTGTACTAGATATTTTTCAAGATACTAGTATTCAGCTTAAAGAGACATTTAAAGACCTAAGTAGGTTAACTAGGCAAGTTCGGGTAATCAGGCAAGTTATTATATAATGATGGTTTATTCTGTAGACAGTCAAAATACAACATATAATGCTTAAGGGGGCTACTTTTATTCTAGCCGAAATAAAACAAATGAGACTTTCTCAGGAAGAAAAAATATTATAGAAAAATACTGTGCAAATTTCAGGAGGGCTAATAATTTTGACTTTAACTGTAGGTGATATACTGTCCCATTATGATACAATGCAATGCTTTTGTCCAGTGCACCTGGAAATCTTTCTTTCCTTTATTCTATACTGTCCTGAAGCAGAGCAGATCATTATTAAACCTGTTATGAGTTGTCCTTTCTCTATCTCAGCATCTGTGTAGCATTAGGGATTTGGAAGAAACTAAATTGAATTTGGTTGCCTCCCAAAAAACATCCTGGTGTTTATTTGGTCCAGATGCATCCTTATAAGGGCCAGAATGCTTTGTCCATATATTTAGTTGCTCGAGGGCAATATCTACCCCTGCCTTTTTTCTTCAGTCTGTTTCCTTCTTCTCTGTTTTCATTCTTTTCAGAGAGACTGTGTGTTTTTTTTTATTTTATAACTCTCACAGACCCCCTTCCTGCCCTTGTTGAATCTCATCTCTGCACACACCTCTTAACCCCACAGGCTTGCCTTATAGAGTAGATGTGTGCGGGCAAATGGCTGATATTGAATAATCTCGAAGCAATATATTTGCACATAAACACAGGAAAATTGCCAATGCAGAATGATAGAATATATTTTTAGCTGGCTTATAACTATATCACAGAGGGAGTGAGATTGGATTGTCTTCCTTTCTCTTGTACATTGAAGAACAGCATTAAAGCCAGGCATATTAGAATATTGCATTCCTTTATTTTATTTGGGGGAAAAAGGTCTATCCTAAGCAGGTGATTTTTCACAGATATACAGTACAGTAAGCTCAGCCAATATTCTTTCAACACTGTGATTAAAAACAGAGATAAAAACTTTTGCACTGTGCACTTTTTATGGATAGTGTACAAAACTGGTAGTTATTTTACGTATAACCTTCAGATTATCAATCTCAGTACACTGAAAGTGATTATTGGATCAATCATTGGATTTACTCTTTTTTTAAGTGATTGCAAACAATTTCAACCCAGGCTCATTCTGAAAACGTACATCTATATCCATTTCTGGAGAGCGCCAAATGTCCCAGGAGCTACGTTTTTTGCAGTTTTTGTTTTCTCGAATCCACCAGACGCCACTGTGTACGCTTTTTGAGATCTTAAATTTGTCTCGCGAGTGCTATTCGAGCCTGCTGTTCTCACATAAACCCACCAGAGGCCGCTGTGAACACTTTTTGAGATCTCAAATTTCTCTCGCGAGTGCCATTCGAGCCTGCCGTTCTCACCTAAACCCACCAGAGGCCGCTGTCGACTGACTGTTTGACTGACTGAATGTCTGACCGATCGACTGACCCACCCTCCTCCTTCCCTAAACCCAACCAATTGTATTCATTGCAATTTTCAAAAGCAATCCAGAAAAAGAAAAGTCCTTGTCTGATTTTTACCACATTTTCAGATTTTACCACATTCTCACCCTGTTATTTATTTTATTTTTTGGATTCTGTTTTTGTCTTACCTGTTTTCTGGATCTGTTCTTCACCAGACTCAAACCCTGTCTTCGTGGTCAACTCCTCTCTGCGTCTCAAGTCCGCCAATGTACACGGTGAGCTAACTGGACAAACTGGTAACAGCAGAAAAGCCGTCCATACGGAGGTAAGTGGTCAGCTGGAAAGCGCAATAAGGAGTGTCATCATACCGCCCCATAGCGTTCCTTTTTAAAATGAAATGCAGACATATGTACTTCTGGCTGCATAATTCACGATCTCCAGAAACATATATAGGGCTACATTTTCAGAATGAGCCTATGTTGAACAATTTATATGGGCTGAATTAAAACAAATTAAATTTAGAAACGTTCAACTTAATTTGTGTAAAATCAGCCCATATAAATTGTTTGCAACCGCTTAGCTTAAAAATAATTGTAAATCCAATCAATTTTTCAGTATAGTTTAGACTAAATATGGCATCGATTTCAACAAACTACTTAAGTTATATGAGGTTTCACTTTTCTTTTTCTAAGAAATTAGTGTCCACATCAAAATAGGTTTACAATAATTATTTAATATACACAATGCATATTTCATAAAATGTCTGCTTTAATGTTTCATATAACTTTTGTGAACATAAAATGTCAACATATGGGTGAATGGCCATATTATAAATCATTATTCATTTTCCTTCGGCTTAGTCCCTTTATTCATCAGGGGTCGCCACAGCGGAATGAACCACCAACTTATCCAGCATATGTTTTACACAGCGGATGACCTTCCAGCTGCAACCCAGTACTGGGAAACATCCATACACCCTCATTCACACATACACTATGGCCAATTTAGTTTATTCAAATTACCTATAGCGCATGTCTTTGGACTGTGGGGGAAACCGGAGCACCCGGAGGAAACCCACGCCAACACCGGGAGAACATGCAAACTCCACACAGAAATGCCAACTGACCCAGCCGGGACTCGAACCAGTGACCTACTTGCTGTGAGGCGACAGTGCTAACCACTGAGCCACCGTGTCACCCCTATCATAAATCATTCAGGATATACATTTTTTACACATCTTGACCTTTATTTTATAAAAATATGTGGAAGAATACGTGATCATATTAAATTTGGTTCCATTTTAATTGATTAAAAACCTCTGGTGGGCAAATGGGTTGTTTGAAGTTAATTAATGAGGCTTTTGTGGAGCTGCTCTGTGCTCTTTATATTGAGTATGTTAATACGCCATCAAATAATTAGTGATCTAAATAAAAGTTTTTTTTGGTAATGAAACTATCATCACAACAAATAAAATTTGAGTGGGTGTCTCTTTAAATTACATATACATAAAAAAAAAAAGAAAAAAAAAATTATATATATATATATATAATTCATGTGTTATGTATTGTATGTTAATTCCTTTGACTTTATTTTATAATGTTTATTAAAACATTAATAGTTTTATACAACAAATATAAAAAAAACAGGACATATACAGTACATTTAAAATACATTTATTTATTTCATGTGTTAAATATTGTATGCTATTTATTCATTTGATTTTATATTTCAACTCAATGCCAGCATGCCTTTACTTAGCATGTTTAAGCTATATTAAGCTTTGCTAGTGATAGATATAGATAGATAACATAATTTAACGATGACACGTACATGTTTAACATTTTGTAATTCAGAGCTTTGTTAGCATGTTTACCAGATTGCTACGTGTTATAACAGGTTTCTATGATTTAGCATGTAGATAACATGTATTAGAAATTAGCATGTTTTAGAATTTTCAATGCTAGCATGTCTTTACTTGTTAGCATGTTTAAGCTATATATTAAACTATAATAAGCTATGCTACAGACAGACAGAGATAGATAGATAGATCACCCGCTCTGAATGTTATCACTCAATTGAATGGGTGTAATCAGTGGTTACCAGCTGATAGATATGGGCCAGTAGGGGCTTTCTGCTCAGAAGGCTGTTATCATCCTTCCACATGGTTAATCAGCTATACTAATAAAGACTCCAGATCTGCTTTTACATTACTGTGACGGTTGGGGTAGGCGTAAACGTCAATAAAATACAATTAATGGGAAATTTAATAAACAATATAAATAATTTTAGTTAACTTCCAGCCACAGCAGTATGTGATACACATCTGATTAACCATGTGGATGGATGATAACAGGCCTCACGGTGGCACAGTGGATAGCACGTTCACCTCACAGCAAGAAGGTCGCTGGTTCGAGCCTCGGCTGGGTCAGTTGGCGTTTCTGTGTGGAGTTTGCATGTTCTCCCTGTGTTGGCATGGGTTTCCTCCGGGTGCTCCGGTTTCCCCCACAGTCCAAAGACATGCGGTAAAAGTGAATTGGGTAAGCTAAATTGTCCATAGTGTATGAGTGTGAATGGGTGTGTATGGATGTTTCCCAGAGATGGGTTGCAGCTGGAAGGGCATCCGCTGCGTGAAACGTGTGCTGGATGAGTTGGCGGTTCATTCCGCTGTGGCGACCACGGATTGATAAAGGGACTAAGCCGAAATGAAAATGAATGAATGAATGGATGATAACAGCTTTCTGAGCCTACTTGTAGGTGCAGAAGAGCCCTACTGGCCCATATCTATCAGCTGATAACCACTGATAACAACCATTCGATTGAGTGATAGCATTCGAATCGGCTAGATAGATAGATAGATAGATAGATAGATAGATAGATAGATAGATAGATAGATAGATAGATAGATAGATAGATGAATTTAAATTAATTTATAGATAAATTATAGAAAACACAATCAAAAAGAAATATAATCTCATAAGTTGTCAGAGAAGTATCTTTTTCTTATTTGCAAATGAATCAGTAATTGCATGGCGAGGAAGTTTTTAAAACTCTTTTAAAGCAAGTTGGCATGCAAAACTTGCTCCACATAAATTGGCTGTTGGGATAAATCCTGGTGGGTGGAATGAGTTTCCGTCTGGGCTTCATTCTCTCGTCTGTAGCTGTCATGCTCTGCGAGCTGGATAGCAGGATAAAGCAAACTGCTTCGGGAACGGAGGAGCACAATATTTTCCACTTTCATTCTCAAAAGATGTGCACATGTTAAATCACAGCAAATAAAAAACACTCGACAATGGGAAACGTAATTCCTTCGACAAATAGACATTCAAGTACACTTAGAGAGCATTCAAAACACTGTAATGATGTATAAATAGCTTATATTTATGATTTAGTGCTCTGTACACTCAACAATTGAGAAACTGTCTGGAGTTGCATTTTACAGTGTGTATGACACAAGAATCCAAGCTATACTACACTGAAAAAAGTGGATCTACTGTGTCTTTCATTCAAAGTACTTTTTATATTGGATTAAGTGAAATAAATATGATTTCTGATTAAAATTTTTGCCTTAAAGCAAAAAATGAACCCTTAAAATGAAAAATTTTAAACATTCGCTTTTAATTCAGCAGTTTCCATGTCATGTGACCACATGACAAAAGGTAATGTTTATGCACCCAAAAATGACTTTTGCTGCTTGTTTAAACTGAGTTGAAACAACACAATTCTTAAGGGTTTTTTTTGGGACAACTTTATTGTTTCATGTTCAATCCACTCAAATTTGTAAAAAGCTATTTTTACAGCATTTTCACAGTGTTTGCTATTCAGTTTTTGTGTGTTTCTAATGTGAGTTCGGTAGCTGTCTTGTTGGATATTCATAGCCATTCTAAAAGCACAAGCAGATAGCTTACCTTGGATCCTGAAAATAAAAGAACTAAAAATAGAATAGCTTAGCGTTGTGTATTTATTATCGTATTTAGTTTAGTGTAATGTACAATTTTACTTTGATTTTGATTTTAAGTTGAACCAAAGTAATTCAATTCATTTATGGTCTATAAAAACAATATTTCACTTTTAGATAAATGCATTTTATAATTTTTTTTTTTACATTGGATAGAATAAATATTGTGATTAATATTTGATTAATCAAATAAATGAATTTTGAATTTATACTTTTTTTTCCCCAGTTTCAACCAAGTCAAAACTATAATTTGAGTGAAATGTATAAATTTAGCTGTAACAAATTAAAGTATTTTTTTTTTAGGTTGGTCTAAAGCAAAAGTATACTTTGATCTAAGGGTAAACCATTTTTTAAAAACTAATATAATAAAAATCTACATTGCACGCTGTAAAAAATATGCTGGGTTCCACACAACTCCTTCATGTTGTCTCAACACAAATTGATTAAGTTACCTTAATTGTTTTTACAAATAAGTGTTTAAGTGGATTGAACATAAAACAGGGCGACGCGGTGGCGCAGTGGGTAGCACGATCGCCTCACAGCAAGAAGGTCGCTGGTTCGAGCCTCAACTGGGTCAGTTGGCATTTCTATGTGGAGTTTGCATATTCTCCACATGTTCGCGTGGGTTTCCTCCTGGTGCTCCGGTTTCCCCCACAAGCCCAAAGCCATGCGGTACAGGTGAATTGGGTAAGCTAAATTGTACGTAGTGTATGTGTGTGAATGAGTGTGTATGGATGTTTCCCAGTGATGGGTTGCGGCTGGAAGGGCATCCGCTGCGTAAAACGAATGCTGGATGAGTTGGTGGTTCATTCCGCTGTGGCGACCCCAGATTAATAAAGGGACTAAGCCGAAAAGAAAATGAATGAATGAATAAATGAACATAAAAATTAAGTTGTCCCCCCAAAAAGATCAAGAATTGTGTTGATTCAGCTCATTTTAAATAAGTAGTTTGAACAAGCAATAAATACCATACACTGTAAAAAATGTTGGGTTCCATGCAATTCCTTCATGTTGTCCCAACACAAATAAATTAAGTTAACTTTATTGTTTTTACAAATTTAAGTGGATTGAACATGAAACAATTAAGTTGACCCTAAAACACCTTTGTTGGAGTTGTTCAACTCATTTAAATAACTTGTTTGAACAAGCAGCAAAAGTCAGTTTATGGGTATATTTTGAGTGTACCAAAGTAAAAAAAGTTGGTTCAAAGTATATTTTTTCAGTATATAGGTCCACATCACTTATATGTAATAAAATCTTGTAAAAACATTGAAATAAAACCATTTGTAGGCAAATATGGCAGAAAACGGAAAGGCATGCGGGACTGTTATACAGTAATGGACCTTAAACTCAGGATTACCGTGGTCTTCATTTTTCCTAATTTACCACTAATAATGCACCGTCCCTCTTGGCTTTGAGCTTTGTTTGCATTTATTTTTTGAACAATTACACTCTTCATCAAGACTCACACAGAAAGACATTATAATGAATTCCAGCATTAGTTTTATGTACAATACCCATGCATCTCTCTTAAACTCTCTCTTAATTGCAGGATTTATTTGGCAAAAGGACTGGTGTGTTATGAGATAGTTTATTCATTTGACAGTCAGATCAATGGGTGTCTTCGGAAAACAAACTATACTGCTGCCTTCAAGTTGTGACAGAAAGATTGTATTTATGAGAACAGCATTACAATGATTTGCTTTTAGTCTAGACTTGCAATTTGGAGGCGCCTCAATTCATGATTCACTGTGGACGTTATTGGAAACAGTGCTGACAGCATTTCTTGCTTACTACTCATGCGTTTCGACTTTAAGATATGTTCTATAATTACTAAATTATATTCTCTGTGAAACAAACAAACAAAAAGGCTTATGTTTAAGTCATGCAAAGCCATACAAAGAAAGGAAGAAAATGTCCAATGCATCTCTTGTATTCCAACAGAATCGCTTTAAATGGGCTAATGGTGAATTTTAAAGCGTGTATTTTCTTTATGCATACAGAATACTAAAATGCATTCATCAAAATGTATTACGCTTAACTGACATCTTTTGTTTGACATGTTGTTTTTACTGGGTTGCCAAATATTAAGTCACTTGAACATAACATTTAACTCAAACGATGATGATTAATGATGTTTTTCAAGATGATAATTAGACGCCACTGACTGAGTTAAGAATGAGGTCATGTGACAACAGTAAAGCACATTTGAAACATTTATCATTGCATAATGTGCTCTGTTTCACTCTCTATTTTTAACCCAATTTGCATTTCCTGAAGGAAAAAAAGAGAGCAGCGCTTGCAAGCTAAGCAAAAGGAATGTGTTCAAAGTTGTAGGTGAGCTTAGGGTTTTTTGGCTGCGATTTTTTTTTCTGAAAGCGAAATGCAGCATCAGAGTTACTTTGCAATTCATGTCTTTTTTTTCAGTCAACTGAGCAGAAGAATCAACACACTCTCTGTGCGATGTAAATGTAAAGTTATAAATGTTTAAATGTCTGCAAGGAGAACAAACAATCATTTTGCAGTATGAAAAAAGCCTATCACAATGCAGTATGAAAACATAAGAGGTAAAGCCAGTCACAATGCTTTTATAAGCACATATTAGATGACACACTTTTTGTTGGTTTGGTTTCATGTTAAATATATTTAGGTGCATTCATACCTGCTTCATTTAGTTTGGGTAAAACATACTGTGAAATCCGATACGTTAAGTTAACTCAAACCGTTTAAGTTTTGAAACCAAATGGTTTGAGTACTGTAAACGTATATATATATAGTGTCATATACGTTTAATGTAAGGGTGAAATCAGGTCAATTGGGACACATATCCTTGGTCATCTCAATGGCAAAAAGTGTCCAAAATGACTTGAATTCATCCTATATTATTTGAGTTGACGTTGTCAAAAATTTAGAGTATTACTCATTCATTCATTCATTTTCCTTCAGCTTATCAGGGGTCACCACAGCGGAATGAACCGCCAACTTACCCAGCATATGTTCTACACAGCGGACGTCCTTGCAGCCTCAACCCAGTACTGGGAAACACCCATACACTTTTACACTACGGCCAATTTAGCTTATCCAATTCACCTATAGCGGATGTCTTTGGATTGTGGGGAAAACCGGAGCACCCGGAGGAAACCCACGTGAACACGGGGAGAACATGCAAACTCCACACAGAAATGCCAACTGGCCCAGCAGGGCTCAAACCAGCGACCTTCTTGCTGTGAGGCAACAGTGCTAACCACTGAGCCACCGTGTCACTCTAAAGGTCCACATATTGACAAATAATATTAGGATTGCTGTTTTATTGTTAAGCTATGATTGATTGCTTCTTGTTATAATTCTGAAATAGTTTGACAACTATTTCATATTGCAGGAACTATTGCAGGAAATGTTCATAACATTATATTAAAAATATATTATAACTATTGCAGGAAATGTTCATACTATTATATTAATAATATATTATATTCAACTATTGCAGGAAATGTTCATACTATTATATAATATATTATATTCAACTATTGCAGGAAATGTTCATACTATTATATTAATAATATATTATATTTGGCCTCACAGTGGCGCAGTGGGTAGCACATTCGCCTCACAGCAAGAAGGTCACTGGTTCGAGCCTCGGCTGGGTCAGTTGGCGTTTCTGTGTGGAGTTTGCATGTTCTCCCTGTGTTGGTGTGGGTTTCCTCCGGGTGCTCCGTTTTCCCCCACAAGTCCAAAGACATGCGGTATAGGTGAATTGGGTAGACTAAATTGTCCGTACTGTATGAGTGTGAATGGGTGTGTAAATGAAATTATATTCAACTATTGCAGGAAATGTTCATACTATTATATTAATAATATATTATATTCAACTATTGCAGGAAATGTTCAAGGGCCAAAAACATCACCACATTAAAATGGTCTATAATATATATTCTTTCTTCTGGGAAAAGTATTATTTATTTTAGTTTGGCTGGATTCAATAAAAAATACAACTATTTAAAGCTCAATATAATTAGCTCCCTTTAGAAATATATATATAGATATATTTTCAATTGTCTACAGAACAAAACAACGTTATCCAGTAACTTGCCTAATTATCCTAAGTTAACATAAAAATCAAGTTAAGCCTTTAAATTGCACTTTAAGCTATATACTAGTATCTTGCTAAATATCTAATAAAATATTATTCACTGTCACCATGGCAAAGACAAAATCAATTAGTTACTAAAAATGTTAAACTACTATATTTTAAAATGTGTTGACAAAAATCTTCTCTCAGTGAAGCAACAATTGGGAAATATTTTTAAAAGAATCAAAACTTCACAATGTAAGTCCTTAAAGCTGAATCAACTGCAATAATAATTAACAGCCACACATATTCTCTGCTAACTCCCAGCACATGTTTGTGTGTGTTTATTATAAGAGGGGTGAAAAGACCGCGTGTGTGTGTGTGTGTTTGTATAGCCTATATATGGTCCAGCACACAGGCGAGCTCAGCTGAGCAACAGTTTGCTGCAGTATTGTCAGGATGCCAACATTACGCTGCATAATTTATTTGCCCTGCAGATGGCCATATCCATAGCAACTAATGCTTGCACTGCTATTTACAGGTGGCAGCTGGATGCGGTGCTGATGAGATTTGGGGTTAGACGCTCTCAGCAGAGGCTATTACTGAATGAGGAACACTGGAGAACTGGTGCACATGAAAAGGCATGTTTCCTTGCTTCTGTGCACATAAATTCGCCAGTGAGACGCTCCACGGCCAGCAATGCACAAAGCTGTCATGTGTGTACAGGCTGTGTCCGAAAATGAAGGCAGCTGCCTCACTGCCCACAGCGGCCAATGCTTTAAAAGACAACGTTTCTCTCTGATAATAAAGCTGCCATTTACTGTATATAGGGCAAATTCAGCGCTGCAAAAATGATGTTCATACATAATATCTAAATAGCTAAACAATGCTGAATCATGACTCATTTACTTTAAGGTATTAAATGAATTCATTTAATATTGCTGCTGTCAAATGATTCATCACGATTAATTGCATCCAAGATACAAGTTTGTATTTACAGTACATAATATATACATGTGTACTGTGTATTTTTATGTATATATGTAAACAATACACACACATACTATACTTAAAATCCAAAAATGTACAAAAGAAATAGATTTGCATATGTATTTCTATTTATATATAGCGCTGAGCAAAACTTAATCACAGCGGCCAATCCTTTAAAAGATAACGTTTCTCTCTGATAATAAAGTTGTATACATTTACGGTATATAGGACAAATTCAGCGCTGCAAAAACGATGTTCATACATAGTATTTAAATAGATAAACAATGCTGAATCATGACTCATTTACTTGAATATTAAATTAATTAATATTGCTGCTGTCAAATTAGTAATTGCAATTAATCGCATCCAAGATAAATGATTGTATGTACGGTACATAATATATGTTTGTACTGTGCATATTTATGTATACATGTAAAAATGTGGTGACGCGGTTGTGCAGTGGGTAGCACAATCGCCTCACAGCAAGAAGGTCGCTGGTTCGAACCTCGGCTGGGTCAGTTGGCATTTCTGTCTAGAGTTTGCATGTTCTCCCCATGTTCACGTGGGTTTCCTCCGGGTGCTCGGGTTTCCCCCACAAGTCCAAAGACATGCGCTATAGGTGAATTGGGTAAGCTAAATTGTCCCTAGTGTATGTGTTTGAATGAGTGTGCGGAGGAAACCCACGCAAACATGGGGAGAACATGCAAACTCCACACAGAAATGCCAACTGACCCAGCCGGGGCTCGAATCAGCGACCTTCTTGCTGTGAGGCGATTGTGCTACCCACTGCGCCACCGTGCTGCCCATAATAATAGTAATAATAATAATAACAACAACAACAATGATGATGCTAATAATAATTAAAAAAAAGACGATGATGATGATGATGATGCTAATTCATCATTCACAATTCATGATGATGATGATGAAGCTAATTTGCCCGTAGTGTATGCATGGGAATGAGAGTGTGTGGATGTTTCCCAGTAATGGGTTGCAGCTGGAAGGGCATCCGCTGCGTAAAACATATGCTGTATAAGTTGGTGGTTCATTCCGCTGTGGCGACCCCAGATTAATAAAGGGACTAAGCCGAAAATAAAATAAATGAATAATAATAACAACAACAACAACAACAACAATAATAATAATAACAATAAAACATGTAAAAATTGTAACTGAACACCATTTACTATAAAACATGAGGTCATACCAAAGTAAAATCTACTTGTTAGTATGCAAAGTATGAAGCAGACAGTTTAGTGTGCTGTCACAAGTACTATAATGTAGTACTCTAATTAAACCGTAACCTTAAATGCTATACCACATTAAAGTGGAACTGCAGTTGTGATTACTGAATACATGTGAATAAACACATATAGAGTAGATGGCAGCTGCTGCAAATGTTGTTCTTTATAGCACAAACTGTCAGGTTAACATGATCCCTGCAGGTGTAGAGGCTGAAAAAAATACAGCTTCCCGCTGTCTTCAGTGACAGTCAACAGCCAAACACATGCTAGCAAATCCCTGATTTAACAGATTAAACTCTGTTAGGCCGTAGTCGTATCCAAGTCAGAGTCTGACATGTTTTTATTTATACATATCTAATGGGATGAAGCAGCTTTAAGCCAGCGGAATCCTCTTATGTTACTCTCTCTTAACTTTCTTGTTCACTTCTTACACCACTGTGACTTTTAAATTGAATTAAAAGGATAGTTTAGCCACAAATGAAAATGATGCTATTTATTTATTCTCTTTCAGGTCGTCCAAGATGTAGATGTTTTTCAGTCTTCAGTATAGAACATTAAAAAGTTTTTAGCTGGAATGGTTTGTAATTCAATGCAAAGCTTGACAGCCATTCATTCATTCATTCACTTTCTTTTCGGCTTAGTCCCTTTATTAATCTGGGGTCGCCACAGCAGAATGAACCACCAACTTATCCAGCATATGTTTTAAACAGCGGATGCCCTTCCAGCTGCAACCCATCACTGAGAAACATCCACACACACCCATTCACACTCATACACTACAGATAATTTAGCTTACCCAATTCACCTGTACTGCATGTCTTTGGACTTGTGGGGGAAACCGGAGCACCCGGAGGAAACCCACGCCAACACAGGGAGAACATGCAAACTCCAGACAGAAACGCCAACTGACCCAGCCGGGGCTCGTACCAGCGACCTCCTTGCTGTGAGGC
Organism: Danio choprae; assembly: GCA_903798125.1. Lineage (NCBI taxonomy): Eukaryota > Metazoa > Chordata > Actinopteri > Cypriniformes > Danionidae > Danio > Danio choprae. Next base: position 615,441 of record CAIGQW010053667.1, on the reverse strand, counting down.
GATTGTGCTACCCACTGCGCCACCGTGCTGCCCGTTTGACAGCCAAAAATTATAAAATAAAATATAAAATAAAATTAAATTAAAGGGGCGACGCGGTGGCGCAGTGGGTAGCACGTTCGCCTCACAACAAGAAGGTCACTGGTTTGAGCCTCGGCTGGGTCAGTTGGCATTTCTGTGTGGAGTTTGCATGTTCTCCCTGTGTTTGCGTGGGTTTCCTCAGGGTGCTCCGGTTTCCCCCACAAGTCCAAAGACATGCGCTATAGGTGAATTGGGTAAGCTAAATTGTCCATAGTGTATGTGTGTGCATGGGTGTGTATGGATGTTTCACAGTGATGGGTTGCAGCTGGAAGTTGGCGATTCATTCCGCAGTGGCGACCTCAGATTAATAAAGGGACTAAGCCGAAAGGAAAAATAACATTTAATTTTAAAAATAAATAAAATGAATTTAAAATAAATAAATACAATAAAATAAATAATAAACAAATAAACCAACATATAAACAATGTGATTGATGATGAAAAGGTTTTGCTGAACTTTCAAATAAATGCAGGATTTAAACTATTTATTTCAGTACGAGACTATTGAACAGCGATGAAAACCAGATGACGTTGCCTTATTCAGTCACTCCATAAAGAGCAGAGAGCAAAATATCAAGTTAAAGGGATAGTTCACTCAAAAATACAAATTCTGTCATCATTTACTCAGACTTTACTTGTTTCAAACCTGTTTGACTCTCTTTCTTCAGTTGAACGCAAAATAAGTTATTTATTTATTTAAAAATGCTGTAATCCTGTAACCATTGACTTCATAAAGGTTTGGAATCACTTAAAGGGCACCAATTTTAACCATATTTCAAGATTTAATATAAATAATCCTTTGTGTCACCAGAATGTGTCTGTAAAGTTTCAGCTCAAAACACCCATCAGATTATTTATTGTAGCTTTTTAAATCTGAAAAATGTGAGCTGTTTGGACATTGTAGCGGTTTTTGTTGCCTGTGCCTTTAATGCTCATGAGCTGGTTCTACCCCGCCCACCGTTCCCACATGCATGTCACAGCCATAGCCTTCACTTAGACAAACAGCTCAGTGACAGACAAGAATGAAGCAGATCTCCTTTACTACAGTAAGAACTTTCACAGCGGTTATTTGATATATTTGTCGTGGAGTTAATTTCAGCCTTTCTGATGTGATGAGTCACTCAAAATGCCATTATAAAGTTCGTTCGCTCGTGCGCACACACACGTAGTACTCCTGAAATTAAGTTTTTAAAAGAAAGAAATAAAACTGCAGACAAGCGCTCGCGTGTTGTTTCATTTACTCTTCACTTAGTATGCATCTAGAGCATCCCAAATGGTTCATACACAATACATTACATCATGAATAACCAAATGGTTTTCCACAGTAGATGGAATGAAACAATTATTATTAACCTGAAAACTACAACTTGGCCTTTTTGATCACTAAAATATGATCACATTACTCAATCAATGAATCACTTAATAAACATTCTCACTTTGAAACTCACATACTTGGCCTTAATATAATAATACTTAAACTTAAGTGTTATACTTAAACATATTCGCACAATTAATAAAACACACATTTACATTAACATATACACTTGTGCACTCTCCATACACACATTACTCAAGTGAAAATGAACGTATGAATTAAAGATGCAACAAAGAATACTAAATAACACATTAATATATAAGCATTGCTTTAAAAAGTGCATTCAACATGTTTCACATCAAATGAAGTGAATATAAACTCAATGCATCATTTGCAGTCCACAGAACTAGCAAAGAGGGTAAATCTATACAGATAAATGTACATATAATTTGACAATCACTAAATAATTTGAAATAATACACTCGATTAACATTCGTATTGCCGATTCATATCTAATAGCGGGGCTATCGCGCTAACCGCGAGGCTATATGCTATACATGCTAACTGATAGCATACATTCGTTATTAAACTACTTAACACATAACTCCTATAATATTAAAGTGTTCATCTTTTCAACGAAAGTGTTGTTTGTGCATTGTTGTGTGTGCAAGTACCTGAAATGATGTTTTAAAGGAGAAAGAACTAAAACACTGCAGACAAGCGGTCGCGTGTTGCTTCATTTACTCTTAACTTAGTATGTATGAAGAGCATCACGAGCGCACCGCTACTGGCGCGTGCAGTGACGTCATGACGCAGGTACGCGAACAAAAATAACCTTTTCTTAAAACGCACATAACACTTATTGTTCTTCATTTAAAGTGCAGATAAACAAATAGATATTTTAACAATATAAGAAAAATAACATAAAACGTTTTTATATAAATCTGAAGAAATTAATGTAACATAAAATAAATGCATACAATCCGGTTATCACACACACGCACACGCACACGCACACACACACAGCTTTGCAATGTTTTTGCACGGCAAATGTGACAGGGTACACATTAATATCCACTGCTGTATGGACATTGTTATGTTAATGTACAAAATAAACCTGATTTAATGTCCACAAATCGGGATTGTAACATCTTCTTTCATAATTGTATTGACGCTATGCGGCTTTGGTGATGAATTTTACTGTCTTTATTATAAACATGCACTGTTTTAAACATTTTAAACTTGTAAAACTTGATCACATTTGATGATAATTGAT
>CAIGQW010053667.1:590087-600956 GCA_903798125.1 Danio choprae | reverse complement strand
AAAAAACTGAACAGAAAAAAAACAAAATAAAAAAAAAAACGACAAACCATTTTGTTATACATTTCATTCTTGTCCACTATCTTCATACAAGAAAGAATTGACCGTGTAAATGTTTCAGAAAAATGTGTAGACATCATAGCTTTCCATCTCCTCTCACTTATTTGCCATAGTTAAATTCCATAACGGGCGACGCGGTGGCGCAGTGGGTAGCACAATCGCCTCACAGCAAGAAGGTCGATGGTTCGAGCCTCGGGTGGGTCAGATGGCATTTCAGTGTGGAGTTTGCATGTTCTCCCCGTGTTCACGTGGGTTTCCTCCTGGTGCTCCGGTTTCCCCCACAAGTCCAAAGACATGCGGTACAGGTGAATTGGGTAAGCTAAATTGTCCATAGTGTATGTGTGTGAATGAGTGTGTATGGATGTTTTCCAGTGATGGGTTGCATTTGGAAGGGCATCCGCTGCGTAAAACATATGCTGGATAAGTTGGAGGTTCATTCAGCTGTGGCGACCCCTGATTAATAAAGGGACTAAGCCGAAAAGAAAATGAATGAATGAAATTCCTTAACATGCCAATTACATGTGATACCAATTTCAAGTGTTCGCACATACATACGTTTTTTGCATTTATTTTTTAGTTAATTCTTAGTTATTGCCTTCATAATAGAAAATATGAGCTAGGCATCATGTATAACAGTTGCCAAAGTGAGAGAAGCTATATAGGAGACATATCTTGTATGTACATATAGGGCTTATATGCGGATATAAAAAAAGCAATACAGGAGACCTATATGGCCTGTATATGCACATATATGCACCTCAATTTTGCCTATATGTGGCATATATACGCACATATGCAGCATATATATTATCCTATATGTGCATATATACTGCATATAGGTTTCATATATGCTCATATAGGTTCTTTCCATGTGTGTAATATGGACCCTTTAAGTATAAATGTGTATTTTTTGAAAAGGTACCACCCCAGTGACAGCTCGTAATATACAGTGTAATATACAACACCAACCCAGACAATATATCACTTTAAACTGTTAAAAACATTACTAAAAAGTCACTTTTTTGAACTTTAGGCTAGAATAAAAGCAGAAAGGTTATTAGTTGTCCCATAATGCAATTCAAAAGCATAAATAAACTGGTAAAAATAAAAACACGAGTCACAAAATACAGAAAACCTCTAATTCATGGATATTTTTACAGTGCACCTCTGCGTTTTGTTTGTGTTGCTCTGACAATAACACACCGAAACACTAGCTGGCAGTGAGGTTTATATGTTCCTCAGTGTTGAGGTTTTTCGCGAATGTTTGTTTGCAACAGGAATGCGTGCAATGCTAGCTTACTGTACAAGTGGCTCAAACTCACTCCTTCAAGGAAGAACGAAGCAGGAATGGATGGATGTCAACTTTAATTATAAAGGAAACACAAAAGTATCCATCTGGAGTTCCTCCACTCGTGTACCATTTTAACAGCATATATATATAAAAACAAAAACCTTAAACAATGTTCTATGTTCAACCTTGAAATTTGGAGACTTTTTCTAAAATGATCCCAACATTAGGAAAAAAGAATATTTTCCATTTTTATATTTTCATGAAGGCTGTAAACATTTAAGCGTGAACTATACTTCTGCCTCAAGTGATTTCCGTAACCCATGGTGCATGCCTTGCACGTAGCTGTGCAGTTATACATATATAGTTTTCCATGTTTTGTGATTCATATTGTTTTAATTTTTATCATTTATGCTTTTGAATCGCATTATGAGACCTTGATCTTTCTCTCAACAAACTTTAACCTTTAAAAGTTTAAAAAAGAGACTTTAATTAACATTTTTAATAGTTTAAAGTGATATTGTCTGGGTTGGTGTTGTATATTATGCTACAAAAACCTTGGGATAAACTGCCAGTACATTTTCTGTTATTTTACAGACTTATTTTGTATATTATTGCGTATATTTAGTACTTCAAACTAAATAACTACTAAAATGTCAATAAAAGTCACTTTGTTAAACTGCAGAGTTGAATTTTCAACATCAAACATCGACAGAGCAGAGATCAACATCCCATAATGCAATTCAGTCATTCATTCATTTTCTTTTCGACTTAGTCCCTTTATAATGCAATTCACAATCAGTAAAACTCTTTTGAATCACAAAATAGACACTTTTGCATTTATGCAGGTACTTTTAGCATTAGCATTTAGCATATTCAAGTAAAATACATTTGAGAATTGAAATGAGACTTTGCTGCTTTATTGAAGGGGCCTCACAGTGGTGCAGTGGGTAGCACGTTCGCCTCACAGCAAGAAGGTTGCTGGTTCGAGCCTCGGCTGGGTCAGTTGGCGTTTCTGTCTGGAGTTTGCATGTTCTCCCTGGGGCGTGGGTTTCCTCCGGGTGCTCCGGTTTCCCCCAAAAGTCCAAAGACATGCGGTATAGGTGAATTGGGTAAGCTAAATTGTCCGTAGTGTATGAGTGTGAATGGGTGTGTATGGATGTTTCCCAGAGATGGGTTGCAGCTGGAAGGGCATCCGCTGCGTAAAACATATGTTGGATAAGTTGGTGGTTCATTCCGCTGTGGCGACCCCAGATTAATAAAGGGACTAAGCCGAAATGAAAATGAATGAATGAATGAATGCTTTATTGAAGAGGTTTAGTGAAGGTGGGTCATTCAGGGGACAAAGGGTATGTGACCATCCACACGCACTTGACGCAGAAGTATAAGCTGGCTTTGTCAGCCTGCAGCCCAGCAGAGCATCTGAATGATAAAAACAAAACAGCTAAAAAAATAAATGTTTTCTTTCACGGTCAGAGGCTGTGGCTGAAATTCGACTTAGTGTGGCTGAAAGTGCAACTAGGCACATCATCATCACAGATGCACACCGTACCAGCTGTGGCCTTATTTGAGATACACAAACACGAGGATCCTCTCACACTGAGCTGAACTCAGGACAGCCAGATATTTCTGTCTGCATGACAGCGGATTTGTTTAAACAATACGACAGTGAGCTCGCATTCGGAACAGAAATGATGTTTACAGCACATGTGCAAGAATATTTCCATATGAATCTGGGTTTGTTCATAATTTGATGATGCAGGGATCTTCTAAACTCATGTATATCCAATGTTCTGGGTTCTATAGAAATGTAAAGATTCCAGTATTAATTAATAAACAAGACAGTTGTGAGTAAGCTATTGAAAAGAGCTATTCAGAGACTTGTTTCCCCCAGTATAAATTTTCGAAGATTGGCCTACATCTGAAAGTCTCATGACCTACTTCACTAATCATTTTGCGCATCCATGCATTTTTGTTAGCAACATGAATGGGATTAAATGAGCTCAACATGAGTATGTAACATAATACACAAGGGCGAGCGTCTTTGTTATTCTCATGAATGTAAATATTAAAGGAAAATTCCCACTCCTTAAAAACAAAATAATAAAAATCTTCAGAAATAAATACAAAAATAAACACAGAAATGATCAATAAAAACAAGTTCCACGTTGACCATATTTGGAAGAGTAAATTAATATTAATGAGCTCTGATCTGATGTCACTGCCTTATATAATATAATAAAAATAATAATAATAATAATAATAATAACAATAATAATAACAATAATAATAATAATAATCGCCTTACATCAAGAAGGTCGCTGGTTCGAGCCTCGGCTGGGTCAGTTCGCATTTCTGTGTGGAGTTTGCATGTTCTCCCCGTGTTGGCGTGGGTTTCCCCCGGGTGCTCCGGTTTCCCCCACAAGTCCAAAGACATGCGGTATAGGTGAATTGGGTAAGCTAAATTGTCCGTAGTGTATGAGTGTGAATGGGTGTGTATGGATGTTTCCCAGAGATGGGTTGCAGCTGGAAGGGCATCCGCTGCGTAAAACATATGCTGGATAAGTTGGCGGTTCATTCCGCTGTGGCGACCCCAGATTAATAAAGGGACTAAGCCAAAATGAAAATGAATGAATGAATGAATGAATGAATGAACAATCAAAAACAAATATTGCTTAAGCTGGCTAATAATATTGACCTTAAAATGGGTTAATAATAAATAAATAAATAAATAAATAAATAAATAAATAAATAAATAAATAAATAAATAAATAAATAAATAAATAAATAAATGACCAATATTCCAGCTGGAATAAAACAAATAAGACTTTCTCCAGAAGAAGGAAATATTATAGGAAATACTGTGAATTCTGTGCTCTGTTAATCATCATTTGGGAATTATTTAAAAAAGAAATACAAATGTACAGGAGGGCTAATAATTGTGACTTCAACTGTATATCCATATATTCGTTATGGCATCTTTAAACATTAACAAAACATCTAAGCACAAGCACAGCAACATGCTGGCTACTCCCATAACAAATAAAAGTCAATTTCACACAGCTAAAAACTTACTTTATCTTCTAAAAATGAACAAAATATCAAATTATTTATGTAATTAGCTATGTTTACCTCATCTTTACGGCTTCATATTTTCAAAATCCCCAAGAGCTGTGACCTGACTCACCAGCAGACACCATCCACTGCCAACATCATAAATGAGTCTTCACATAATCATCTCCACATACAGCTCTTTCCTTATTAATAACGCACACTTTCAGCACCTCAGCCAGTGACTCACGCTCAATCTGACACATCTGCCACACTGATCTGAGGTCTGTGAAACGAGGACGCTTCCTTCAGCAGGCAACAGCACACAGCAGCATTTCTATATGGGAAAAGCTGCCTGAAAGTTGAACAAATATAATAAAAAATAAAATAAAGCAGCAGGCATTAATGGTTCTGACATTCACCGCAAAACAAAATGGTGCGTCTTGAGGATTTTAGAGGCAGGAGCGTCCTTGAGGAGAAGCCCGGGTCGGTGACTCAGTGCTTAATTGCAGGAGAAACGTGGACGAGAATGTGCAAAGAATAACAAAAAAATGCTTAGGAACACATGTGAGCATTGGCCCAACACAAATGATGCATCTAAAAAGCCACACAAACAAAACAATACAAGAGAAGACCGTCAGAATAAAATCTTGAAGGTATTTTTCTGATTTTTTTCTGCATATTAAACCAAATTATAGTGTGGAAAAAGCTGCATAGCTCCAAAAATATAGAGAATAAGATTAAGATTTATTATATACTGCAATATTTTACATTTTTGAAACCAGAATGTTGGATTAAAGTCACTATGAAATGTTACCTTTCGATTCATCGGGACTTTAATCCAACATTCTGGCTTCAAAAATGTTAAATATGGCAGTATATATTATTAATTCTTAATTCAGCATATTTTTGGAGCTGTGGAGCTTTGATTGTTCCTTTTTTTGTCCTCTATTGTGATGTACATCCACTTGAAAAGCTCTTGAAATTAGGAACAAATGTAGGGTTGTGCATAATTTTGTTGTTTAGGAACCAATTTGATTGTTGAAAGATGGGTGTTGCTAACAAAATGTAGAAAGATTGATGAATGGATGAATTCAGAACAGATTTGAGACACTGCCCTGCCCTAAATAACTGCCCTAAAGGACAGATGACTCCATTTTAAAGCACTGATAGCCCCGCCCTAAAGGTCAGATAACTTCGCCTCAAAGCAATGATAGTTCCGTCCAAAATGACCAATAGCCCCGCCCTAAAGGTCAGATAACTTCGCCTAAAAGCAATGATAGTCCCGTCCAAAATGGCTAATAGCTCCACCTTAAAGCACTGATAGTCTTGCCCAAAATGACTGATAGCCCCACCGTAAATACCTGATAGCCTCGCCCACAATGACCAACAGCTCCACCCTTAAGGCATTCCATGTGACCAGGAAGTGAAAAAAGTCAGTTAAGACTTTCTCCAGAAGCAAAAAATACTGTGAATTCTGTGCTCATCGTTTGGGAAATATTTAAAAAAGAAATATAAATTCACAGGAGGGCGATTAATTGTGATTTCAACTGTATATTCAGATATTCATTGGATTTTTGAAAGATGGGAGTTGCTGAAGATTGATGAATAGATGAATTCAAAACAGAAACAAGACATGTCCTGATAGCCATGCCCTAAATAACTGATAGCTCTGCACTATTGGACAGATAACTCCGCCTTAAAGCACTAATAGTCCCACCCAAAACGATCAAAAGCCCCACCCTAAATAACTGATAGCCCCGCCCTGAAGGACAGATAACTCCACCTTAAAGCACTGATAGTCTCACCCAAAATGACTGATAGCCCCACCCTAAATAACGAATAGCCCCGCCCAAAAGGACCCATAGCTTCGCCCTTGTGCAAAAAATAACAAAATTGCTTTGGAATGGATGTGAGCATTGGCAAAACACAAATAATGCATCTCAAAAGCCACACAAATCAATACACGCAAAGCCCTTCAGAATAAAAACATCTTAAAGGCATTGTTCTCTAACGCTTCACAACTGTCTTTAATATCCTACATAAATATGCTTAATGAGGGCAGCACGGTGGCTCAGTGGTTTGCCCTGTCACCTCACAACAAGAAGGTCGCTAGTTCGAGTCCTGGCTGGGTCAGTTGGCATTTCTGTATTGAGTTAGAATGTTCTCCACATGTTGGCGTGGGTTTCCTCCGGGTGCTCCGGTTTCCCCCACAAGTCCAAAGAAATGCGCTACAGGTGAAATGAATAAACTAAATTAGCTGTAGTGTATGTGTGTGTGTGTGTGTGCGAATGGGTGTTTCCCAGTACTGGGTTGCAGCTGGAAAGGCATCCTCTGTGTAAAACACATGCTGAATGAGTTGGCGGTTCATTCCGCTGTGGCGACCCCTGATGAATAAAAGGACTAACCCAAAGGCAATTGAATGAATGAATATGCATAATGAGATTATAAGCATTATTATTTAATACTAGCATATTTAAACGTCTATAACCCAGAATGTTGGATTTAACTTGATAATCATGTAAATGAGTTTAGATGATGCTTGCATAATCAACATATAAGCAAATCCTGAATTATATTGATCTATCCTTGCGCATATACTGTAAATATAAAGTCTGTTTTATAGATGATATCACTATCATTTTGCTTTAAATAAATTCCTTGGCATGCATAAACAGTGCTTAGCATATATGTGTCACACACTCGCTGGGTAACATGAAGGCACAGGAACACGGGATATAACAAAACACGGATTTATTTACAAACACTTACGGAATACAGGCATAGGATGAGACAGGACACGTAGACTGGACATCGAGACTGAGGCAATACAATACCAGACCACGAAGGACTCAAACAGAGGGGTATAAATACACAGGGATAGTGATTAAACTAATAGGACACAGGGATGAACACAGGTGGGATAAATTAACACTGAACACGGCGGGAAAAACAGAACAAAGGAATCACATGACTGGAAGCACATGGAACACAACAGAACACTGACAATATGAGTACACCCCTCACACTTCTCTCTTTTAAATTAATATTTTCTATAAGATGATTTACAATATTATATTTGTGCATATACCGTGGATTAGTCAGTACTGAAGCCTAATCTGGAGCTCATCTAACAAAATAACTTACGATAACGATCCAAAAATGGCCAAATTTATATGTTAGGAAAAAAATTCATTCACTCATTCATTCATTTTCCTTCAGCTTAGTCTCTGATTTATCAGGGGTCACCACAGCGGAATGAACCACCAACTATTCTGGTATATGTTTTATGCAGCAGATGCCCTTCCAGCCACAACCCAGTTAGGGAAATACAGTATATTAAATACAAATTTTAATAAGAGGAAAAAATCTAGAAAACAAAATATATAATATTTTGTTGATTTTTTTTTATTATTAGTTTTTGCAATAATTGCATGGATTTGTATGCATTATCTTTCTATTTCAGTGACTAAAATAAGATTTTAACAAGCATATCTGTTTATTTAAAATATATTACCAATATTCACAGAGAAATGGATCAAATATTGTTTTTGTTTAAATGGGATGTACTCATTTATGCTGGGCGCTGTATTTTTATTTACTGTACGTCTACTGGACTTCAGATCAGCGTGAGCGGTTCCTCATGTGTGTGTATCTTAAAAGAGACATGAAATAACGTGAACTAAAATGTGCAAAGAATAACACAAATAGTTAAGAATGGATATCAGCATTGACCAAGCACAAATAATGCATCTAAAAAGCCGCATAAAGAAATCGATACAAGCAAAGACCCTCCGAATAAAAGCATCTTAAAGGCATTGTTCTGATTTTCAGCATATTAAACCACATCAAACTCACCGCCTTCACATTTCACATGTCTGCGCGCAAGGAAGTAGCAGCATTGGAAAGAAGCAATCAATTTGTCCTTGCTGAACAATTTATTGATCCATTGGTCATCAAGGACCAAACTGAAATCCCTTAAATCCCATTAGAGCTGAGGTTGGGAAAGAGGGAAAACAGCACAAATCAATCAGCGAGGCCTTCAATCTGAGCAGAAGGGAACAAACAGACCTCGGAGCAGCGCTGGTTTTGTCACAGTCTGATTCACCATCTGTCTGTCCGAGCGGAGAACGCTGTCCTTGGATTAGGTATTATTTTCTGAGGGCGAGATTCCTGGATACCTTCAATCACAAGAGAATCGTGGACACTACCTTGTGGGAAGAAATACATCAGAAATCATAGCAGACATGGCTTTTCAAAACCACAACATATTATTGATATGTTTTTTTTTTCACAATGTCATTTATTCCTGACACATACACATCTGAATTTTCAGCATCATAACAGTCTTTAGAGTGGCGTGGTGGCTCAGTGGTTAGCACTGTCACATCTCAGCAAGAAGGTCGCTGGTTCGAGCCTCAGCTGGGTCCGTTGGTGTTCCTGTGTGGAGTTTGCATGTTCTCCCCGTGTTGGCGTGGGTTTCCTCCGGGTGCACCGGTTTCCCCCACACTCCAAAGACATGCGCTATAGGTGATTAAATAAGCTAAATTGGCCGTTGTGTAAATGTAAGAGTGTATGGGTGTTTCCCAGTGCTGGGTTGTGGCTGGAAGGGCATCCACTGCATAACACATATGCTAGATAAGTTGGCGGTTCATTCCGCTGTGGCGACCCCTGATTAATAAAGAGATATATGCCAAAAAGAAAATGAATGAATGAATGAGACGAAAGTTCAAGGGGGCCTATTATGCAAAAATGACTTATATTAGGGGTTTAAACACAGTTGTGTGGCAACAGTGTGTGAATATAACCAGCCTCTAATAATAACACATCATTTAATACATTTTTTTTGTCTTCAGAAACACTTTGATTGACATTCTCCCTTTGTATGTGTCTTCAGAGAGGAAAAGCCCTGCCCATTAGTGATGATCTCTCCCTCATTAGCATAGACAGCCCTGAGTGAGAAGCAGCCGTCTGCCTTTAGAGTTTTCACCTGCTGAAGATAATGAAGAACATGCAAAATCCACACAGAAATGCCAACTGGCCCAGGTGGGACTCAAACCAGCAACCTTCTACAGTGTTAACCACTGAGCCACCGTGCCGCCCTTTCATTTTATGGCAACTTTAAAAAGCAAACACTCCAATTAGTCACACCAATCAGCCATCAAAATAATAAACATAAGAGAACCAGACAGCAGAATATGCCACTATTATTTGTCACTATTGCTTCAGTCAGAATCACAGTTTTTATAACTTTTAACGTTCTGCAATTTTGTTTCAGTAAAACAACCTTGGCCTACTTGAGACAGCAACTTTGACCAGCTCTGCTAATTCGACAAACTCCGAAGCAAGAAATGGTGCTAGCGTGAACCGTGTTACCTCTGGGTATCTGCCAAGTGTGTTTCTGGAAATTACAGGAGGACTAAAAAGCATCACAGCACCTCCTTGAGTCCTAAATTCCCCCGCGCTGGCATGTAGGCCATGCTTCTTTGATTTAACACGTTTATTCACCACATTATGCACCAATTATTTCTTCCCAGGTGAAGGAAGGGGCTGTAAAGCTCTCTCGCTATTGAATAAAGACTATGAGAGTGGAACACAGACATTAAGCCCGTTTGAAGGATGTATGAGACGAGGACACGACTGAGAGGAAATTGTGGGTAACAAGAGGGAATTAGACAGTCACATTCTCAAAGGAAGTTATTAAAGGTAATTTGGTAAAATGGAGGAAAACAAAGTGAAAGGCCTGACTTGTTGAGCCAACTGCTAGCTTTAAATATGCAAATTAGGTGTTGTTTAATGATATATGGGATATATTTGCCTACATTTCTAGCAGAAATATCTGAACAATAGATGAGGTCAGGTTTAAAAAATGCTTATTTCATGTTTTTTTTTGACACAGAGTTAAAAGGATTTGTTTTTATACAGGCTGAATTTTGGGTATTATTTATCACTGCATAATTTATAAAATACTGCAAACAGCCAGGGAAAAAATAAGAAGGAAAAAAAACCAAGTGTCCCCCTAAATAAATAAATAAATAAATAAATAAATAAATAAATAAATAAAGAAATGCATAAACAAACAAACAGACAAACAAACAAACAAAGAAGCAAACAATAAATATATAAATAAATAAATAAATAAATAAATACATATATAAACAAACAAACAAACAAACAATAAATAAATAAATAAATAAATAAACAATAAAGAAATATATAAAGAAACAAACAAACAAACAAACAAGCAAACAATAAATAAATAAATAAATAAATTAATAAATACATACATACAACATACATACATACATACATACATACATACATACATACATACATACATACATACATACATACATAAACAAAAAAACAAACAAACAAACAAACAAACAAATAATAAAATTAATTAAATAAATAAATACATTAGCAGGTACAATATGTATGAACATATTCACCCTTCATATATCAATATATAT